>BMAO01003413.1:0-143755 GCA_019973975.1 Trichonephila clavata
TTACATCAGAAATTGAGTTTGGTTGGAATAGGAGTTAGAAATTTTTTCCCTGTTCATGACGTCTCCCCTGCCAAATATACAAAAATTTTAAAATTTTTATTGCAATAACTTTTGATCTAATTGAAATTTTCAAAAGAGCTACATGTATTCGTGATCAGCGTCGGATTTTACATCAGAAAATTGAGTTTGGTTGGAATAGGAGTTAGAAATTTTTCCCTGTTCATGACGTCTCCCCTGCCAAATATCCAAAAAATGTGAAAACTTTTTATTGCAATAACTTTTGATCTAATTGAAATTTTGAAAAGCGCTACATGTATTCGTGATCAGCGTCGGACTTTACATCAGAAAATTGAGTTTGGTTGGAATAGGAGTTAGAAATTTTTTCCCTGTTCATGACGTCTCCCCTGCCAAATATCCAAAAAATGTGAAAATTTTTTATTGCAATAACTTTTGATCTAATTGAAATTTTGAAAAGAGCTACATGTATTCGTGATCAGCGTCGGATTTTACATCAGAAAATTGAGTTTGGTTGGAATAGGAGTTAGAAATTTTTTCCCTGTTCATGACGTCTCCCCTGCCAAATATCCAAAAAATGTGAAAACTTTTTATTGCAATAACTTTTGATCTAATTGAAATTTTGAAAAGCGCTACATGTATTCGTGATCAGCGTCGGACTTTACATCAGAAAATTGAGTTTGGTTGGAATAGGAGTTAGAAATTTTTTCCCTGTTCATGACGTCCCCATGCCAAATATCCTAAAAATGTGAAAACTTTTTATTGCAATAACTTTTGATCTAATTGAAATTTTGAGAAGAGCTACATATATTCGTGATCAGCGTTGGATTTTACATCAGAAAATTGAGTTTGGTTGGAATAGGAGTTAGAAATTTTTTCCCTGTTCATGACGTCTCCCTGCCAAATATCCAAAAAATGTGAAAACTTTTTATTGCAATAACTTTTGATCTAATTGAAATTTTGAAAAGAGCTACATATATTCGTGATCAGCGTCGGACTTTACATCAGAAAATTGAGTTTGGTTGGAATAGGAGTTAGAAATTTTTTCCCTGTTCATGACGTCTCCCCTGCCAAATATCCAAAAAATGTGAAAACTTTTTATTGCAATAACTTTTGATCTAATTGAAATTTTGAGAAGAGCTACATATATTCGTGATCAGCGTCGGATTTTACATCAGAAAATTGAGTTTGGTTGGAATAGGAGTTAGAAATTTTTTCCCTGTTCATGACGTCTCCCCTGCCAAATATCCAAAAAATGTGAAAACTTTTTATTGCAATAACTTTTGATCTAATTGAAATTTTGAAAAGAGCTACATATATTCGTGATCAGCGTCGGATTTTACATCAGAAAATTGAGTTTGGTTGGAATAGGAGTTAGAAATTTTTTCCCTGTTCATGACGTCTCCCCTGCCAAATATCCAAAAAATGTGAAAACTTTTTATTGCAATAACTTTTGATCTAATTGAAATTTTGAAAAGCGCTACATGTATTCGTGATCAGCGTCGGACTTTACATCAGAAAATTGAGTTTGGTTGGAATAGGAGTTAGAAATTTTTTCCCTGTTCATGACGTCTCCCCTGCCAAATATCAAAAAATGTGAAAATTTTTTATTGCAATAACTTTTGATCTAATTGAAATTTTGAAAAGAGCTACATGTATTCGTGATCAGCGTCGGATTTTACATCAGAAAATTGAGTTTGGTTGGAATAGGAGTTAGAAATTTTTTCCCTGTTCATGACGTCTCCCCTGCCAAATATCCAAAAAATGTGAAAACTTTTTATTGCAATAACTTTTGATCTAATTGAAATTTTGAAAAGAGCTACATATATTCGTGATCAGCGTCGGATTTTACATCAGAAAATTGAGTTTGGTTGGAATAGGAGTTAGAAATTTTTTCCCTGTTCATGACGTCTCCCCTGCCAAATATCCAAAAAATGTGAAAACTTTTTATTGCAATAACTTTTGATCTAATTGAAATTTTGAAAAGCGCTACATGTATTCGTGATCAGCGTCGGACTTTACATCAGAAAATTGAGTTTGGTTGGAATAGGAGTTAGAAATTTTTTCCCTGTTCATGACGTCTCCCCTGCCAAATATCCAAAAAATGTGAAAATTTTTATTGCAATAACTTTTGATCTAATTGAAATTTTGAAAAGAGCTACATATATTCGTGATCAGCGTCGGATTTTACATCAGAAAATTGAGTTTGGTTGGAATAGGAGTTAGAAATTTTTTCCCTGTTCATGACGTCTCCCCTGCCAAATATCCAAAAAATGTGAAAACTTTTTATTGCAATAACTTTTGATCTAATTGAAATTTTGAAAAGCGCTACATGTATTCGTGATCAGCGTCGGACTTTACATCAGAAAATTGAGTTTGGTTGGAATAGGAGTTAGAAATTTTTTCCCTGTTCATGACGTCTCCCCTGCCAAATATCCAAAAAATGTGAAAATTTTTATTGCAATAACTTTTGATCTAATTGAAATTTTGAGAAGAGCTACATATATTCGTGATCAGCGTCGGATTTTACATCAGAAAATTGAGTTTGGTTGGAATAGGAGTTAGAAATTTTTTCCCTGTTCATGACGTCTCCCCTGCCAAATATCCAAAAAATGTGAAAACTTTTTATTGCAATAACTTTTGATCTAATTGAAATTTTGAAAAGAGCTACATATATTCGTGATCAGCGTCGGACTTTACATCAGAAAATTGAGTTTGGTTGGAATAGGAGTTAGAAATTTTTTCCCTGTTCATGACGTCTCCCCTGCCAAATATCCAAAAAATGTGAAAACTTTTTATTGCAATAACTTTTGATCTAATTGAAATTTTGAGAAGAGCTACATATATTCGTGATCAGCGTCGGATTTTACATCAGAAAATTGAGTTTGGTTGGAATAGGAGTTAGAAATTTTTTCCCTGTTCATGACGTCTCCCCTGCCAAATATCCAAAAAATGTGAAAACTTTTTATTGCAATAACTTTTGATCTAATTGAAATTTTGAAAAGAGCTACATATATTCGTGATCAGCGTCGGATTTTACATCAGAAAATTGAGTTTGGTTGGAATAGGAGTTAGAAATTTTTTCCCTGTTCATGACGTCTCCCCTGCCAAATATCCAAAAAATGTGAAAACTTTTTATTGCAATAACTTTTGATCTAATTGAAATTTTGAAAAGCGCTACATGTATTCGTGATCAGCGTCGGACTTTACATCAGAAAATTGAGTTTGGTTGGAATAGGAGTTAGAAATTTTTTCCCTGTTCATGACGTCTCCCCTGCCAAATATATAAAAATGTGAAAATTTTTTATTGCAATAACTTTTGATCTAATTGAAATTTTGAAAAGAGCTACATGTATTCGTGATCAGCGTCGGATTTTACATCAGAAAATTGAGTTTGGTTGGAATAGGAGTTAGAAATTTTTTCCCTGTTCATGACGTCTCCCCTGCCAAATATCCAAAAAATGTGAAAACTTTTTATTGCAATAACTTTTGATCTAATTGAAATTTTGAAAAGCGCTACATGTATTCGTGATCAGCGTCGGACTTTACATCAGAAAATTGAGTTTGGTTGGAATAGGAGTTAGAAATTTTTTCCCTGTTCATGACGTCTCCCCTGCCAAATATATAAAAATTTGAAAATTTTTATTGCAATAACTTTTGATCTAATTGAAATTTTGAAAAGAGCTACATATATTCGTGATCAGCGTCGGATTTTACATCAGAAAATTGAGTTTGGTTGGAATAGGAGTTAGAAATTTTTTCCCTGTTCATGACGTCTCCCCTGCCAAATATCCAAAAAATGTGAAAACTTTTTATTGCAATAACTTTTGATCTAATTGAAATTTTGAAAAGCGCTACATGTATTCGTGATCAGCGTCGGACTTTACATCAGAAAATTGAGTTTGGTTGGAATAGGAGTTAGAAATTTTTTCCCTGTTCATGACGTCTCCCCTGCCAAATATATAAAAATTTAAAATTTTTTATTGCAATAACTTTTGATCTAATTGAAATTTTCAAAAGAGCTACATGTATTCGTGATCAGCGTCGGATTTTACATCAGAAAATTGAGTTTGGTTGGAATAGGAGTTAGAAATTTTTTCCCTGTTCATGACGTCTCCCCTGCCAAATATCCAAAAAATGTGAAAACTTTTTATTGCAATAACTTTTGATCTAATTGAAATTTTGAGAAGAGCTACATATATTCGTGATCAGCGTCGGATTTTACATCAGAAAATTGAGTTTGGTTGGAATAGGAGTTAGAAATTTTTTCCCTGTTCATGACGTCTCCCTGCCAAATATCCAAAAAATGTGAAAACTTTTTATTGCAATAACTTTTGATCTAATTGAAATTTTGAAAAGAGCTACATGTATTCGTGATCAGCGTCGGACTTTACATCAGAAAATTGAGTTTGGTTGGAATAGGAGTTAGAAATTTTTTCCCTGTTCATGACGTCTCCCCTGCCAAATATCCAAAAAATGTGAAAACTTTTTATTGCAATAACTTTTGATCTAATTGAAATTTTGAAAAGCGCTACATGTATTCGTGATCAGCGTCGGACTTTACATCAGAAAATTGAGTTTGGTTGGAATAGGAGTTAGAAATTTTTTCCCTGTTCATGACGTCTCCCCTGCCAAATATCCAAAAAATGTGAAAATTTTTATTGCAATAACTTTTGATCTAATTGAAATTTTGAAAAGAGCTACATGTATTCGTGATCAGCGTCGGATTTTACATCAGAAAATTGAGTTTGGTTGGAATAGGAGTTAGAAATTTTTTCCCTGTTCATGACGTCTCCCCTGCCAAATATCCAAAAAATGTGAAAACTTTTTATTGCAATAACTTTTGATCTAATTGAAATTTTGAAAAGCGCTACATGTATTCGTGATCAGCGTCGGACTTTACATCAGAAAATTGAGTTTGGTTGGAATAGGAGTTAGAAATTTTTTCCCTGTTCATGACGTCTCCCCTGCCAAATATATAAAAATGTTAAAATTTTTATTGCAATAACTTTTGATCTAATTGAAATTTTGAAAAGAGCTACATGTATTCGTGATCAGCGTCGGATTTTACATCAGAAAATTGAGTTTGGTTGGAATAGGAGTTAGAAATTTTTTCCCTGTTCATGACGTCTCCCCTGCCAAATATCCAAAAAATGTGAAAACTTTTTATTGCAATAACTTTTGATCTAATTGAAATTTTGAAAAGCGCTACATGTATTCGTGATCAGCGTCGGACTTTACATCAGAAAATTGAGTTTGGTTGGAATAGGAGTTAGAAATTTTTTCCCTGTTCATGACGTCTCCCCTGCCAAATATCCAAAAAATGTGAAAACTTTTTATTGCAATAACTTTTGATCTAATTGAAATTTTGAGAAAGAGCTACATATATTCGTGATCAGCGTCGGATTTTACATCAGAAAATTGAGTTTGGTTGGAATAGGAGTTAGAAATTTTTTCCCTGTTCATGACGTCTCCCCTGCCAAATATCCAAAAAATGTGAAAACTTTTTATTGCAATAACTTTTGATCTAATTGAAATTTTGAAAAGAGCTACATGTATTCGTGATCAGCGTCGGACTTTACATCAGAAAATTGAGTTTGGTTGGAATAGGAGTTAGAAATTTTTTCCCTGTTCATGACGTCTCCCCTGCCAAATATCCAAAAAATGTGAAAACTTTTTATTGCAATAACTTTTGATCTAATTGAAATTTTGAAAAGAGCTACATATATTCGTGATCAGCGTCGGATTTTACATCAGAAAATTGAGTTTGGTTGGAATAGGAGTTAGAAATTTTTTCCCTGTTCATGACGTCTCCCTGCCAAATATCCAAAAAATGTGAAAACTTTTTATTGCAATAACTTTTGATCTAATTGAAATTTTGAAAGAGCTACATATATTCGTGATCAGCGTCGGATTTTACATCAGAAAATTGAGTTTGGTTGGAATAGGAGTTAGAAATTTTTTCCCTGTTCATGACGTCTCCCCTGCCAAATATCCAAAAAATGTGAAAACTTTTTATTGCAATAACTTTTGATCTAATTGAAATTTTGAAAAGCGCTACATGTATTCGTGATCAGCGTCGGACTTTACATCAGAAAATTGAGTTTGGTTGGAATAGGAGTTAGAAATTTTTTCCCTGTTCATGACGTCTCCCCTGCCAAATATATAAAAATTTTAAAATTTTTTATTGCAATAACTTTTGATCTAATTGAAATTTTCAAAAGAGCTACATGTATTCGTGATCAGCGTCGGATTTTACATCAGAAAATTGAGTTTGGTTGGAATAGGAGTTAGAAATTTTTCCCTGTTCATGACGTCTCCCCTGCCAAATATCCAAAAAATGTGAAAACTTTTTATTGCAATAACTTTTGATCTAATTGAAATTTTGAAAAGCGCTACATGTATTCGTGATCAGCGTCGGACTTTACATCAGAAAATTGAGTTTGGTTGGAATAGGAGTTAGAAATTTTTTCCCTGTTCATGACGTCTCCCCTGCCAAATATCCATAAAAATGTTAAAATTTTTATTGCAATAACTTTTGATCTAATTGAAATTTTGAAAAGAGCTACATATATTCGTGATCAGCGTCGGATTTTACATCAGAAAATTGAGTTTGGTTGGAATAGGAGTTAGAAATTTTTTCCCTGTTCATGACGTCTCCCCTGCCAAATATCCAAAAAATGTGAAAACTTTTTATTGCAATAACTTTTGATCTAATTGAAATTTTGAAAAAGCGCTACATGTATTCGTGATCAGCGTCGGACTTTACATCAGAAAATTGAGTTTGGTTGGAATAGGAGTTAGAAATTTTTTCCCTGTTCATGACGTCTCCCCTGCCAAATATATAAAAATTTTAAAATTTTTTATTGCAATAACTTTTGATCTAATTGAAATTTTCAAAAGAGCTACATGTATTCGTGATCAGCGTCGGATTTTACATCAGAAAATTGAGTTTTGTTGGAATAGGAGTTAGAAATTTTTTCCCTGTTCATGACGTCTCCCCTGCCAAATATCCAAAAAAATGTGAAAACTTTTTATTGCAATAACTTTTGATCTAATTGAAATTTTGAGAAGAGCTACATGTATTCGTGATCAGCGTTGGATTTTACATCAGAAAATTGAGTTTGGTTGGAATAGGAGTTATAAATTTTTCCCTGTTCATGACGTCTTCCCTGCCAAATATCCAAAAAATGTTGAAAAACTTTTTTATTGCAATAACTTTTGATCTAATTGAAATTTTGAAAAGAGCTACATATGAGAAAACGCAATAAGATTTGCATGATAAAAGTAGTTTAAAGCTTTAAAAATATTCACTGTACTGTAAATAAAGTCACTTCAAAAGCAAAATATGTATTTAAGGCATCTTAAAAGAAGAAAACATGTATTAAAATGTAAATTAGTTTTCCTAAATCCACAAAATTAGTTGATTGCAGTAACTAAAAATAGTTATTTTACTAAACATTATTTTAATACAAAGAAATAACTACACGGAAAGTTTTTAAGCCACAGTATTTTTTAGAAGCCATGCACAGCTTAGGTCTAACACTTAAGAATGTTTAGTTTATATTATTTATTTTACTGAACAAGTTAAATGCGCTAATTTTTTTCATACAAAAATTTGTTTATAACTTTATATGAATTTTAGATCAGTCTTAAAATGTATTTTAGGCTGGATTTTTTTAATAAAAAATTTTAATATAAAAAAACAAGCAGTCTGAAGGAATGAGATAAAAACAAGTAAATAATTCGAGGCTTGTTTGTATATTGGCCTGTTTTAAACCTTACTTCACATATTTTTTCACTTAAATTATGTGCCGTGTTGTATAAGAGGAAATTGTTTGATTTAAGTGGCCGTAAAATTTAAGTAGCCTGTAATATTTTTTTTTATTGAAATGAATTAGAAATTTGTATTAAATGAGCAAAAATGTTACATTAGAGTTCTTCAACATGAAGTACTTTCATCTGAATTAGTATCGAATGCAGAAAGAGGTTGATAATCTACACGCTCATAATAATTGTTCAAATACAAAAAACTACAGAAAACATCACTGATCAAAAACGATCCAGTTGCTCAAGGTATCCATCAAATGATATGGAAAAAAATTAGAACAGGACTTTTCTAAAAATCTGAAAGTTGAAATCACTTGAACAGATCTTGAAGATTTAAGCGACTACTACTTACAATACAGCAAAGACTGCTTGAAATCGGATTTTGCGCGGGTGTAAGGCCCAAATAAAACTGTTATTAAAGAAAATGAGCTTTTCCAGGATGATAAAATACTGCTGCTGAGAAATTTCTCCGATTTGTTTCTCAATCAAAACTCCGTCTTTCATAATGACAAAGCTCCATGATAAAGGTTGAAACTCGCAAATAGATACTTCCAGAACAATGTCAACCAACACATAAATTTGTCAGTCCAGTCAACGGTTTTAAATCCAATTGAGATCTTAAGGCGAAAGATGTTTTTATTAATGTAAAAAGGATTTTTAAAAAGAAAGTATCAAAACAATAACTTTTTTCAACTTATAACTCAAACTTTTTTTGAACTGCTAGAAAAACTTGTTCAGTCGTGCCGAACAATTACATAATAGGGGAAAAGAACACACGAAGGTCAACCTGGTATTCATAACAATGATTTAACGTTTATTAACATTTATCATCAGTTTTATTTTTTACTATGTTATTTTACTCATATAACATATCTCATATTTTAACTGACTTTTGTAGAAACTTTAGAGTTTATAAGACCTTTTCAAGAAAAAATAACCGTAATTTATATAATTTTTTTAGATGTGCAAAAATTTGAACTTAAAAGGGAAATCACAAAAAGAAAAAGAAAATATAGAAACCTGTGTATTTAGATACTATTTTAAAAGAGAAATGGTGTTAATATAAAATTTATTTAAAAATACAGCATCAGTTAAAAGAGCAGCAATACTTTAAAAATTCATGAGTTGGAGCACTAATGAGTATTGCTTACTATCTCCCATTCATTTTGAATAAAAAAACCTCCAGTCTCACTTCAACAAGTATCTCAAATGGTTGTGCAAAACTGTTTTGACATTGAACCCATCCATAATGTAACGCGACTCTGCAGTTAATCTGTCAACACAAGATGCTCCTTATTATGCTAATCGCAAAAATATTCGAGTTATGGTTAGAAATATTTCGTAATCAATCTTGTCGATAGTTAAAAATCGTGTAAACTTCATGAATAATTTATTTCCAGAAAGAAAAGAAAAAACAATGGGATCAGAGGTAAGTTAACAGCTTATTAGTTTTCTTCACAGGCTTTGTCATCCTTTAATGATAGGTTTTAATGATGCTTACTGCTTATAAAAAACAGGTAATTCAATCAAAAAATAAAGAATATGCTATACAAGATATAGTGTTTTATAGGTTTTAAGCACAATCTTTATTGTAAGAAACGTATGAAAAAATGCTTAGCTCTGGAACTCATCCGCTTAAATTAAAAACACGTCATAAAAGAGTGACTATTTTTGTCGTCATCCGATAAAATGGGTTATTAGTTGTGTTTTTAATAAAGGTCTTATGTTCTTTTTTTCCTATGATAATGTGTATTGATTGAAGATGTTTTGATAATTATTTACAGATATTTTATATTTCTATTCTAAGCCCTTTTTAAAAAAAATGCTTATACTATATTATTTTTAAATATATAATAATGTCCTATCACTTATAAATGGCAATTGTGTATTTTAAACGTTATATATGAATCGAATTTGGTTCTATAATTTAGATATACTTATGACCATACAAAATTTTAAATGACTTAAGGGTTTATTTTTGACATACTTAAGTATTTTTTTTTTTTAAATTTCTCCCAAATCCTGTAGGTGGTAATATTTTGTGATATCAGTAACGTTTATGTAGATTATATTTTAATAACAATAAAAAAATTCTTCAAAAGTTTTCTCTCTAAACCAGATTAAGACAAATGAAATATGCTTTTTTTAATTTTTAAATAATTTATACAAACTACTTAAAGCTTTGTAATATGTATAAAATAATTAATTTAAAATTTATTTTATAAAATAATATTTAGTTTTCTCAGTATTCATCGATGATCTTGAAGAAAAATAGTAATTTTTATTAAATATTGCTAGTTATTAAATGTTGATACGAAAACTTTTTATGTTACTAAGTAACGCATTGTATGAAAACTCTACGTTTGGTTATTATTATTATTATTAATATTATTATTTTAAGAACAAAGATGAAACATGAATAGAACCTTGAGTAATAAATATCGACACTCTATATCCTAAATTAAAGTGTTTGCATTGACATTAATTTGAATTTCATGCCAGTTTGATAAAATAAGAATTTAGGGATATTTTTTTAAATGATTAGATTAAAATCAATTACTTTTTAGCTGTAAGTACATTGTTATATTTGTTAAAGAACAATTTCATAAATATATTAACGCTTTCAATACTAAAGGAAAAATTATATCTTTAATTCATTTTAGTACATTTACTTCACGAAAAAATAATTTGCTTCATTTGATTCATTTTCCTTTACTATCAAAATGTTTCAGGCAGTTATTTTAATTTGTTTATTGAGTGTACATCTTCAGAAAATTATCAAAAAAATGTGCAGGTACTATTATTGTAGTATACTTATATGTATGTATATACATATATTGTGATGGATTTGACATGAGATAAAGTATGCTATTAAAAAGATCTTAAAATAAATTTCGTACAACATTTTTTTTTAAAAACATGTTATGAACGAGAACAAATAAATTTTTATAATATTATGCTATATTTTGTATGATATAATTTTAAGGGGCATTTTTTGTTCCATTTAAGAATATAATCTTTATATATAAAAATATTTATGATAACTAAAAGAACAATGAAGCCTAGTGGATGAATGGTAGTGCTTTGCAGTTCCACACCACAGATCCTAGGTTCAAACCTCGTGCTGAGTAAGGTAGATCCAGCCTTTCTTCTCTTCAGTGGATAGATAAATGAGTACCAAGCTTGCTTGGGAAATTAACACTGGGTGTTTTCGCTTCAGACTGACCACCTGACCTGAACATCTGCTCTTGAAACTCAGGGCCCAAAGTTGCATTTACTGAGTTGGGCACAGTAGCCTTGACCCTCATGGGCTTTTGCGCTACTGAGTTAAGTTAAAAGAACAATAAACATTAATGGTAAATGTGTTCCATTTTGCAAGAAGGAAAGAAAATATATAATGTTTGTGTTTTGCAAAAGAAAAAAAAACAGAAAGGAATTCAGGATACTTATTTTGGAGTCTACCTAAATAAAAAATAAACCATTCCAAAACCATTTTTTTATTTATTTCTTCACATGCAATTAGGCTTTTTCCAAATTATTAAGCTTTACCTCCATGAAGTCTCTGGCTCAAATGATATACTTTATCTCCTAATATTTATTTTAAATCAAAATAATTATGAATTCTTTTTACCACGCAATAAATAAGGTAAACATTTTAGTTATTAACGAATACATCAAGAATTTTTTTCCCCGAGTTATTTATATTCATCAAGAAAAAAAAATTCTCAATATCTCATTTCCGCGATCCTTGTTTTTTGCTAACTATTTTTATGGCCCTGTGGAATTACAAAAAATGAGTCGATTATGCCATGATTGATCTGACAGTGAAAAAAAAAAAGGAAAATATTTGTTTACATCATTATTTTTTCCACTCTAATTCGCTCCCCGCGACAAAATGCAATTAAAAGCCGTCTCCATATTTTTGCTAACTTCAACAATCTGCGGTAACCTCCAATGAATTGACATCAAACGAATTCCGTTGTCAGATACATGGAAACCGTCACTGCTGAAAGAATCACGTGAAATAAAATAAAACCTTTCTAAAGCCATAATAGTTAAAAAGTAATGAATATGCAATTTTCGTGATAGCTTATTGCTTGTGGATGGTTTGGTGGTGATCCAAGTCATCTGCACACCATGGTTTTACCGCTGTTTCTCTTTTAAACGAATATCGATCAAAGATTTTCTCATTAAGTCCCCCTCCTCCCTGTCTCGGCTGAATAGACGAGAGAAACGAAAAAAAGAGAGGAAAAAGAAATAAAAGAGAAGGTAAAAAACCTACAATGTCGAAAGTGCTGCTTGCTCTTTTAAATAGCGATAGTAGGGCTAGGGTACACAGAGAGTTAGATACACAGCTCTTTGTAGAAAAAGAGTGCTCTCCCCAACCCTTAATGAGTGCTGTCATTACGATCTTTGCTCTACTGTTGCGTTGCTGTACAAGACTTTTACTCAGAGTTGCATTATTTATAAAGGAATAAATGGCTCTCTTTCCAACGTTTTTCTCTATTTTTCTAAAGTTTGATTTTGATGTTCTTCACAGGTCTCTGATTCTAAATGTCTTTTAATTCCCATTTCTCTTCCTTTCAGAATAATAATAAAGTGAGTGATTTAAATAGAATTATCTGTGGATAATTATTCAGGGAGTTATTTGTCGTATTGAGAGAGTATTAATTCTGAATATATATTATTTTTAGTGCAGCCAAATAAATTTTTTTAATTTAAGAATTTAGTAATTAAGGTATCCAACTACGTTTAGAACATGCTTTTTAAAAAGCGTATATATGAATTTTTTTTTATATTTAGTGTCACTTGAATCATAATATAAATATAAAATGTTTTAAGAACAATATTACAAGAAAAAATGATTTAAATGCAATTTGTTAGCAAAAATTTAAAAAAAGAGAGAGAGAATGACAAATTTTCAAAACATTCTCTTTTTTTGGAAAATTCTTCTATAATAATAATATTTTACATGAATATATTTCTAAGTCGTCTATACAAATCCTAAACTAGGATTTTTAAAATATATTGTTTTGAAGTAGACCTATATTCATATTTTAATAGAACAGAATAGAAACATTTTAACAAAAAACAGTAATGATGTTTCTGTTAATACATGAATCCAATTTTTTTTTAAATAAAAATATTTCTTTTTTTTTATTTTGTAATTATCAACTTCTATAATACTTTCATGAAATAGTGTAAAATATTTTAGAAGTATGCAAGATACGCTTCACACGGTTTTAGACAAATAAATAATAAGAATTAAAATCGATTAATTTGTTAAAGGCCAGTACCCTTTTTTAAAATTTTTTTTTGAAGAAAATTACGGAAAAAAAGTGTTTTATATTTAAGTTATAGTATTAAATTGA
Source organism: Trichonephila clavata (assembly GCA_019973975.1). Classification (NCBI taxonomy): domain Eukaryota; kingdom Metazoa; phylum Arthropoda; class Arachnida; order Araneae; family Nephilidae; genus Trichonephila; species Trichonephila clavata. The sequence continues at coordinate 13,218 of BMAO01003413.1, forward strand.
TTCTGAAAGTAAAAAGTCAGTTTGACGAGCCATTACCTTACAATTTTAAGAAATTAAGATTTTTTTAAGTTTTTTCATATAATAAAATGCTTAATTTTTAAAATTTTTTAGTCATTTTAAGTGATTTATGTTTCTTAGATTATTGCAAACAAAAGTTAGTATGAATTTTGAAATCTGTTCCTTAGTTGATTTTTAATTATTATTTTTCTACCAAAACCTCGAAAAAAACACATTTTTAAAATATAAATTTTAGCATTTACAAAAAATAACTAAAGGTCTTACACCTAAATCCATACTAATTTTATACAACATATGTTAGGGAGTAGTATATTATAAGGTACTTGGAAAAAAATTTTGACAGAAAAAAGACATATTTAAAAAAGCTTTAGAAATTTAAAAAATGTTTTAAAAAAAGTTCAAAAAATTTAAATTTTACAAATATTCTACAACAAATTAAAATTTTTTATATGAATTATTATTAAACATTTATAAAATACAATTAAAACGAAATATCAAGTATTAAAAATAAAAAAAAAATGTGAAGATGGTACCATATCTTCTTAACTAAATATCAAATCATGTTTCATAAAAAGCATCATATAAATACTACAAGCTTACTAACATAATTATTGACCTTAATTGCTCTCAATGCAGTTTTCATTTTTTTTTATTCAGAAATTGAAAAATATAGTTTTCCAAGAGCTGAACAGTAAGTTTCCTAGTAAAAACAATGCAAATTATAACAATAATAATATAATAACAATAGCAATAATAATAATTTATATTGCTTAATTATAACAATAATTAAACAATATAAACTATTAATATATTGTATTAACTATCAGGGTAGATCAACGTTTTTTTTCTCCTGAATTTAAAAACCTACCTATGCGGAAAAGATGTTCTGTTGTATATAGAAGAAAAGAAAAATAAAATGAAAATTTTATTTTTATGTTATATACTGCCACAATGTAAAACGAAATTTAAAAATTCGAGTCTTTTTTATGTAAAATAAAGAATTTTTGTTAAAGAAAATCAGACATTTTAGTCCTTTTAAATATGTATTGTGGTGAGAGGACACCTACTAAATAGTTATAATAATAAGACATCATGTGCATTTAACAGTTTGTTTAGTATTGAATTTTTATTTTAAAAATGACAGTGCGCGATTAAACGGAAGACGAAAGAAAGTTTGGATCAAACTGAGTCGATGTAATGAGAGAGAGAGTGGAAACTTGGTTGATGAAATGTGTTGCAATGTACATTATATTATTCACTATACTTACCAATTATCATAATTTTTGATTATTTATATTGAAGTAAATTATTTTTATTTTAATTCTAAAATCAGCTAACTAAAATTTGGTATTTTTCCATTTTTTTCCAAAATTCATCCTCTTTGTAGCAATATTGAATTTTGAAATATTTTTTTAAAATAATTAATTTTCTCTTAATCTCTATACCACAGAATATGTTTTCTGCATAGATAGGTGTCGATTAACAACATATATATATATATATATTAATTGGGAAAAACATATTTTTTTAAGAAAATTGTTCCTTTCTCGGGAATTTTTAATCCCAAACCGGTATCAACTGCATTTTATTACAACGCTCCATTACCCTTGATTATTCTAAACTGGTTTGGCCATGTGATCATGACACGTCAAAATATTTTCCCTTCAGTTGTGCTTGAGTTGCTGAAAAAAGTAGAAGCTTCTGGGAATCGTCTCCTTCTGACGTGTTTTTAAAAAATGGAAATAATTCCCAGCAAAAGGAATAGATTTGTTTCCCTTAGTCAGCATTTCTCTATGACTGTGAGGGATATTGCTGCAGCAGTTGGATTTGGGAAATCCAGTGTTTTTAGGATTGTTAATAAGCAAAAGAATTTTGGGGTAATGTCTCCAAAACGAAAGAGTAAACGTGGACGCGAACTTAAGACCTTACTTCGAACAGACGAATTTCTTGTATGAAATAGTACAATACATTCTTACAAAGCAAGTAGTGATCTTCAGAGAGATTTATTAGCTACTAGTGTGAACGTGGATTCATCGACAATTCGACGAAGGCTTAGTGAATCTGGGAGATTTGCAAGAAAACCAATCGAAAAACAGTTATTAACACCTGCAATGAAGAAAACATTTTTGGATTGGGCCAGGAAATATCAGTTCCTGACTGTCCAAGATTGGAAGAAGGTTGTATTCAGTGACAAAACGTATTTTTTGTGCACGGTTTGCGACTTAGATTTTTCAGACGATGTCGTGGAGAAACCATCAGGGAACAACATCTTATTCAAACAGTAAAGTACCCTCAGAATTAGATGTTTTGGGGTTATTTTATTTCTGAAGGACTTGGGCAGCTTAGTACCAGTAGAAGGGATGATGAACTCTAAGCAATACATTTCTATGAGAGAAAGCAAAATTGGGCTTATGATGCAAAAGTTTGCTGGTGGTTTTGGTATCTTTGAACAAGATCTTGCTCCCATGCCATACTTCTAAGCTAACAACGATTTCTTTTTCAAAAATAGAAAATGATGGTTTTTGATTAGGCTGGTAATTCTCCTGATGTAAACAGCATCGAAAATTTGTGGAGCATTGTAAAGAGATGTGTGGGTTAAGTGGAGTGCTCAACAAAGAAAACAATGATTGGGAATGCTATAAAAGTTTTGTTTCGTGATAACGAGATCAAAAATCTGTGTTCTAATTTAGTGGAATCCCTGCAAAACCATTTGAGGGATCTCATTCAAGTTAGAGGAGGACATATTTTGTGTTAGATTCCTATACCATGCATGTAAGTTTACCTATACTAATTAAAAAAGATTTGTGAAAATTTTCTGTTTGTCCCAATTAATTTGTACAATATTATAGGAATATTTAAAGGCAAAGTACTGTTGTAAAAAGAGCATAATACAGAAGTGAGACTGGTGACTCCTAGCTGTTATGTTGTCTTATGTTCCATCCGATAAGGCGCCAAATTTTCGCCATGTTGGAGTAGCTATGGATTGAAGAAACAGGTAAAGAACAGATATTTTAAAGATGACGTCTTCCTTCATTTGCCAGCAAGCCTGACATATATGTATATATACATATATATATATATACATATATATATATACACACACATATATATATATATACATATATATATATATATATATGTATATTCTCAGTGAAATGACAATATGTAATAACAATAGCATTTTTAATTTGTTGAACAGTTAATCAATAGATGGCACAACGTGCTAAATAAATTTAAAATAATATATTTTATTTAAAATTTAATTGTATATATCTGGACAGTACATTTATTTTGTATAAATTTTAAAACAATATTTAAAGTTTTTAAATGTATATATATAGTTAATTTTATTTTATCAAAATTTACTACATTTTATGCGTTACTGATATACTTATTTCTATCTCTCGGGAAAAAGGTTATTGCTGTACTCACGTAGTAAGTTTTTTCATCTAATTTTTTAGCATTGATTTTAATATACGCTAGTATTAATTTTAGGCTATAATATATATTTTATCGTTTTATATTAATTGACTGTGGTTTTATATGTAATAGTTAAACTTCTCTTGTGATATTCCTTAATTTCCCTATGGACCAGAGTATTGGGAAATACAGGTGAAGTTTGGCTAGCCGCAAAACTTTGTATAAACCTGCACTCCTGGTTCCTGGCTCCTGGTATAAACCTGCACTCCTAAGGCCAGGTGTTTGTTATAGTACTACTGTGGCTAATACTCGTTACTATCTTGACTAAATATCTTAAGTTTATAACTATTTTGTGTATATTTACGAATTATATATATATATATTTCCATATAACACCATGATCCAGCCTAATGACTGTTCTCCGATTTTGAAAAACAATAATGTTTTCTTTTATAACCGGCAACTTGTTAGATGATATTTTATTTCGCTTAAAAATAAATTTCTTTGTTAAATACAAATTAATAATATATTCAGTTCATGTATATATATATAATATAAAAAATATATATATATATGTGTGTGTGTGTGTGTGTGTGTATCTGTATGAAAACAAATTTTTCTACATAAAGACGAATCATTTGTAAGAATCCAAGCTACAAATGCAGATCAGTGTTTAATATGGCTTATTTTTCTTTCAAGAGATGTGTGGAGTATATATTCTTCAGACTGTAGAATATTAAGTTATGAATATTTTGTGATACGCAGAGGAAAAACCTAATAGTTATTCCCATTCACAGAAACGTCTTGGTAATGCTTCCTTCACCTCGTTAGAAACAGAAGAGTTCCATGTTTTTGTGTCCAAGAGAAATAACTTCTTGATCAAATACACATAAAGAATCAAGTAACTGACGCTGACCATTATGAAAGTTTCCGGTATTTTAACAGCACTCATGACTTTCATTCATACGAGTAAATATTAGAAACTAGTGCTCAGCTCCTTTTTTCTTTTTTGGTCTTTTGTCCCTGGAGCAAACATGTCAAGTATTATCGAACAAATATAATATCAGTGTTTTTTTTTAATAATTTATATCGTTGTTAAAAGGAAGAGTTTGCTATTGAGAGCAAATAAACTAAATGCTCTTCACATTTACGGTGAGGGGAAATAAATCAATGTAATTCCTCTCCACATTTTTCCGAATAAAAAACTTCAAATTTTATCTAAACAAACTGAAATGATTTTGTTATCTGATCCTCGGAGATTCATTTTATTTTATATGGTTTGCAATTTATAGTAGACTATTGTGATTTTTTTTTACATAGTTGATTATTATATTATTTATCGATTTTCTTTTTTTTTGTTATTTAAGGGTAAAATGTTTTAAGAAGATATTTTATGTAAAAAAAAATTGTATAAAAGTAATAATTTGGCCTAAGGTTAGGCATATTTTTTTTAAAAAATATGACTGGAATAGTTTTATTTAAATAGTTTAATTGGAAAGTTACAAAAAGTACAATGTTTTGTATCAAACTCTAATTTTTTTTTTGTTTCAGTAAATGTAGTTTTTTTTAGAAAATAATGTGCACATAAAGAGAAAAATATCAATAAATCCATACTGCTGCATTTAAATGCGTCAACCTTGTAGATAAAAATTCCTTTTCTTTCGTAGAACTCACATACCTAACCGAAAAAAAATCCAACTATGTAATGAAATTATTTTTTTTTTATATTTATTTATAGTTTGAGTTTTTTAAGAAGTATCAGACTCATCAAAATGACATTATGTGGTTTTCTTTACAGTTTAATTATTTCCACAAAGCGTTTTTTTCTCAAGTTATTTTTAAGATGTTATCTTCTAAACGTGCTTTTAAGAAAAACTCTTATTTTTTTTCTATTTTTTATCCAAAATGAGCATTAAAGTTTTGAGGTCTGAATGATAAAATATAAGCAGAGAAATTGATATTCTTCAGTATCCAAACACTTCTTGAAAACTCTTACACAATAGAGAGATTATAATACTATTTATTTCTAGTTATATTCACTTCTTCAATATATCTTTATACGTCTTTTAAAGGATATTTATGAGTTATTTGGAATGTATGTAAATACAAGGTGTATCAATACACAGCAGTTACAAACTTCCAGGACAGATACAGTTCACTTAGATGATGAGAAATCAAGTGGTTGTTTCCTGGTGAGAAAGTGACGACACAAAACATAAAAAGACAATAAACGAATAAAAGGAAAAATCATGTTTATTATCTATAGTGAAGCAAAAAATTCAGAAAAAAGAGCAATAGAGATAAAGATTATCATTAAAGTAGCGTTGGAGTTGATAGGGGTCCCTGTCGTTAGTTTGCTGCAGGATCCACCAAATGGTTATAATGGAAACACCGATATGACTGGCAATAGTCCACTTACTCTCAGTGCCGGTTAATTCATTAGGTGCTTGGGAGGGTTCCCAGGTTCCCGGTACCCGGGTAAGCTGGTCTTAGCCAGATTATCTGGATATAAATTTCGATCCTCCAGTGCCAAGGAGGCCTGCAGATTTTCTGCACCCAGGGCCTAAAATGAGCTTAAATCGGCACTGCACTTACTGGTACAGGGATTGCTCTGTACCTGTCTCCTCGTTTTTTAGTATTTTACTCTTTGCTCACGTTCCTGCGTATCCAAGAGGAAAGTTTCGCTGTCGGGCACAATCTCTGGTGCAAGCACGCAAAGAAGGCGTTGCTGAGAATTCCTGAAAAGCTCCTGAAGGAACGCTGGTCGTACAACCACTGTGTGTCTCATCCATTTCAATCAGTAGTCCTATATGCCCGATGAGCTCAGCGTTGGTGAGATGTTCTGTCCTATTACCACATAGTACTTTCTGTCCAGGTGAAATTATACTTCTCACAGAGAGCGTGGAAGCAAAAACCGCATGTGCGCATGCATTGTCATCTGATGCTTTGGCTTACGTAGCGCCATCTATCGCATACACCAGTCAAAAACTTCGCAACATTTTTGCTGTATTAAAAGTAATAAACATGCTTTTTTTTCTTATTCGTGTCTTGTTTTTCTTGTGTTTTGTGTCATCACTAACTGCGCTAGAATATCCCATCGTCTAGGTGTGCTCTATCTGTCCTAAAAGATTGTAACCGTTATACTGTTACACCCTCTATATATCTACTTGTAAATTTTTCATGAACAATTGAATTTCGAAAAAAAAATATCATTTAATTCAAAATATTTTTATAATGACTTCGTCCTCAATAAAGCAAATCAATTGGTGTAGGATTGTCATAAATTGACTTCATATACCATTAAATAGATAATTTATCATTATTCTCTTACAATTTTGCTGTCTCAAGAACGAAATCACGCTTGCTCAAATGAAACTGTTTATTAAACTGGAAATTGATATTTATTTTTATACCTTGGAAATTAAAGCATTCTCTTCACATTGGTGTTATCTTAGTTCGCTGTTGTTTGCAAGGCATTTCATTGAGAAAATCAAATAAAAATTATTCATTTGGCAATGTTTTTGTTTAGCAAATGCTACATATAAATTCAAACATTACTTCTTGTACATCATTAATTGAAACATAACTTCAATATTTGAAACAACTAAAATTAGTACTCAGATTAATGTAGTTAATAAACCTTGCCACTGAGTAAAGTAAATACGAATAACATGAAAAAAAAATCTCATAAATATTTCCTGTAATATTTTGTAAAGTTATAATACTATTGTGTCTTCCTCAAATAAGAGGCACATTGAATAATTTAACTAAATATACTTTCAAGTAACGTTATACATTCATTTTATTTTACGAGTTAAATGTCTATAGACTCATATTTCTCAAGAGGAGCAGCAATATGTTTCATGTATACGAGAAACAGTTATAAATAAATCACAACAATAATATTTATTTAAAATATAAACAATAAATAATAATAATAATATAAAGAAGTATTTATGTGTGTATTCCGATCTCTTAATATTTTAGCGGAAATGCAATTTTAACGCTGATTAATCTTTGATTAATTTCGCACTGCTGACCTGGAAGTTACGTTTTGAAATATCATGTATATGTATATATGAGGCATGTTTTTTAAGTAAGTACCGTTTTGAAATTAAAAAAAGACGTGCAAAGATATCGCAATAATTTTATTTTTGCATGAAAGCTGTACCTTAATATACTTTTCTACATAATTTCCGTGAATATTGAGGCACTTGTCATAACGTGGCACCAGTTTTTGAATACCCTCCTCATAAAATTCTGCCGCCTGACTTGTTAACCACTGTATCACAAATGTTTTGACTTCGTTATCGTCTTGAAGACGCTGACCGCCCAGGTGTTTCTTCAAGTGCAGGAACAAATGGTAGTCGCTGGGCGCCAGATCAGGGCTGTATGGAGGATGATCTAGAGTTTCCCATTTAAAAGATTTGATGAGATCTTTGGTCCGATTAGCCACATGTGGACGGGCATTGTCATGCAGCAAAACGATACCCTTACTCAACTTGCCACGTCTTTTGTTCTGGATTGCACGACGCAGATTGTTCAATGTCTCACAATAAGACGCTGCATTGATTGTCTCATTACGAGGCAGAAACTCCACTAGCAATACTCCTTTTCTGTCCCAAAAAACTGTGCACATGATTTTCCGGGCAGAAATTGTTTGCTTAAACTTCACTCTTTTGGGTGATGATGAATGTCGCCATTCCATGGATTGTTGTTTCGATTCTGGTGTGACGTAGGCCACCCATGTTTCGTCACCAGTAACAATTTGGTCTAAAAATCTTCACCTTCATTGTGATACCGCTCAAGGAAAGTCAATGCACTGCCTAAACGTTGGGTTTTGTGCAAATTCGTCAACATTTTTGGAACCCAACGTGAACACAATTTCCGGTAATTCAAGTTCTCGTCACAATGCGATACAAAACACTACGAGAACATTGAGGAAAGCAGTCGGACAATGATGAAATTGTAAAGCGTCTGTTTTCTCTCACCTTTTCGTCCACTTTCTGCACCAAATCTTCATTAATGACCAAAGGACGCCCACTCCGTTCTTCATCATGCACATTTGTGCGGCCATCTTTAAATGCTCTCACCCATTTCCTTACCATTCCATCACTCATAATATTTTGTCCGTAAACTTCACAGATCTCACGATGAATATCGATCGTTTTACGCCTTTAGCACTAAGAAATCGTATAACAGCCCGTACTTCACAATCAGCGGGACTCACGATTGTCGGAGGCATCTTAAACACTCAGTAAACAAAGTATACAATGAAGAATCAGACTGTAATGGCGTCAGTGCGTAGACAAGAGATGTAGGTAATCAGCGAGCATGCGCGGAACGCCGACCGGAGCGCTGCGGCGGCGGAATCGCAAAACGGTACTTACTTAAAAAACATGCCTCGTATAATATACATATATATGTAGGAGGGGTAATAAAAAAAGGTTACAAGTCGAATAAAGAAATATTTATTAACAATTGACAGAAAGTACAAAAGGAAATTAAGAGGCATACATGCCTATCACATTTCAAAATAATCAACAAGTATTTTTAGCCATTTATCAGAAAACAGAGCAACTTGCTTAAATTGTCTTGGTAGAAATCAGATTCCTCTCCAATAAATCAGGTATCGGCAAACGTTTTCACAGCACTGTCTTGGAGTATCGCAGCATATCAAAAAAAATATATATGCTGCATGCTACCATAGCTCAGTCCTAACTCTGACGAGATTTCACTAAGAGTTACCCGTCGATCATTTTGAATCATTTCATCAATTTGTGCCGTGTTCATTTTTGTCGTTGATGAACTTGGCCGGCAGCTTCCTGTCATATTGTGATTTTTGACATCCTGTCTGCTTGATTGAAAAGAGTGACACCATTTTGCTACATGCTGTCTGCTCATTCTACTCTGCTTAGTCAGATGCAGACAAATTTTTCGCTCATAAAAATCGAATCACGGATCGCACTTCCAAACAAGACCTATTTCCTAAGCTCTTGCCATTTCATTCGTCCTGAACGGTCTGGGAACTTTCCCTACCTACACGCGAACCAGTTGTGTGACAAGTAGCGCCATCTGTCTCTACTCTGGGGAAGTAAAATTTCTCCACAACATGTAGTTTTAAAATGCTGTGGTTTGTAGCCTTTTTTCTGATCATCAACTGCATATATATAAATATACATGACACACATATCAAAATAACTTTTGTTTAAGTGAAACAATCCTTTTAGTGCTTTTTGAGATTTACTGTGATGAACGCACATATACCACATAGTTACGGAAAAAAGAAACCGCATGCATCATATACATTTAGAAGCTTCTTTAACATTGAAAAAAATATTGTTGTTGAAATTACCTTCTGTTGAATTAAGCTACTGTCGATACAACAAAAGACGGGAAAAAAATTGGATTGTATTTCCTCAATGATGCGAAAAGAGAGAGAGCGCTGAGGTTTTTTCATTGTATTACTCACTTATCAGTAATATTACCTTTTGACTATTTATATTTAAAAAAATAATTACAATTCTTTTCAAATCATCTGCACCAAGTTAAATCTTTTTCCGTTTTTCCACAAAAATTCAACCTCTTATTGTGTTAATAAAAATTATGAAATTATTTTTTTTCAAATAAGGTTTTTGTTAATTTTTATACCACGAAACATATTTTCCGTAAAGATAAGGTCCAAAGAACAATAATTTTTTCCCTCCACTTACACACAATCCACAAAATATACAATTTTTAATTTTTTTAATAAAAACTAACACGTTTAATTCCATAATTAATTCTTAAAAAAAGAGAGAAAATTTATATATATATATATATATATATATATATATATAACCAAAATACTGGATTTATTATTTAAAATAACGCTACGCTCTAAAATTACGCACCAAGTTAAACCCACTATTAGTCGTAAATTTAGTTGCATTGCATAATCCACAGGTCTATCTGAATAAGAAAACATGAGTAATTACTTTCACCTGGAGTATAATGGACTAGGTACATACGTAAGGGAGGAAATAAAAGAGAAAAACTAAAATCGTTCTAATCGATTCATCTTTCTAACAGAACTCCACACGACATGACATATGATTTTCCTGCAATCTGTACACATTATCTTCTAAAACAAAAATCAATCTTTTTCAGTTAGGTTTAATTCGCGTATAGAGGAAAAGACTAGCCATAAAAATATTTTTTCGTGTCTTTTTTTTTTATGGCACCTCTACTTCGATTTTTTTTTTTTTTTTTTTTTTTGCGCTGTGGATTCTGTGGTGAAGTTTGCATCATTTGTCATTTTGTACAAATAATTACTTCTTTTAGAAAGTCAGTTTTCCTGTAATGTATTTTACTTCAGGTGCGTATAGCAGTTTGTATGGATTTCTGTTATTATGGGATTTGTCTTGCGTCTATCGATGGTTAAGGAAACATCGTTTTAAATTTTTCACAAATGAGTGAATTGATTAATTACTGTACCTGGATTCTGGATGATTAATTTTTATAATAAACTCCGATTTGATTAAGTTTTATTTAGAAAGTTTTAAATACTCCTTTAAGTAAACCTCTTTTCTGCTAGTATTTTCTAATGGATTTTAGTGAAAAACAATGCGTTTTAATTTCTAATCAGTATAATCTCTCGGTTTGAATATATTTTTTAAAAAAAATCCAGTAAATGAGATATTTCTTGAAGCTAATGAAATATTATGAGTTATTATTACATGCTTTTTAAGTCAAAAGGAAATGCATAATTTGAAAATAAACTTTTATATCTGAGAAAATATAATATTTATCGTAGAAAAAATATCTAAAATAAAAAAACTTATACTATATAGTTTTGATTCTTAAACATATTTCTTCTTCTTTTAGAAAAGATTCTTCTTTTTAAAAGATTTATTTAGATTATTTTTCTTGTAGAAAAAGTGTATGCAAATTTTACTCAATGAAATTAAAAAAAGTATTGATATTCCTTAAAAATAGATTAACTTACTAATTTTCATATAAATAAAATCAGTTTTTATTTTGATTCGAAAGATCTCAGAAAATTCTTTTAAAAGTTAAAAATATTTGATTAAGTTAAAAAATTTTAAATTTACTTTCTTACTTTCACGATACTGTCTGTGATTAAATTTGCTTGAGGTATTATATATATTCATAACAATAAAATTAATAAATAAAAAAAATAATTAAATCTAGATGCATTTTCTTTTCCTTCATCTTATAGTTATGAAAAGAGTATCCTGAAAGATATTATTTATTATTTTGGCTTAGATGCATTATCACAAAATCTCAATTTTCTTGAAAAATATTTTTATTCCTTTAACAAAAAATTTCCCTACATTCTTATTTTTAAAAATCCTATTATGAAAATGTAATACATCGGAAATTTAATTTTAATACTCTAAATTTAACTGTAAAGAAAGTAACACCTATCAGATTTACTAATTAACTACAAATTTTACGCCTCTTTCGGTGTATGTAGCCAAAAGATTATGGTTGCAATATCGCACCCGAAGTTGTTTCTAATAAATAGTGAGGTTTAACCCTACTAAAGAACTTCTATGTGTAGAGAGATTGAAGTATATTGAATGTTCTAGTGTCGACCTCATCGCTTGATTGAGTTTTTAACATTAAGAGAGGCATCATCAATTGCTTGGTTTATTAAACTATCAACCATTCGTATTTGAAAGAAATTCATTTTACCAGGATCATATTTAATGCATAAGTAAATAAAAGTTCACCAAACTCATATATTGTTTTTTGATTATTTTAATTTACTAAGGGATATCATTTCAATTCGTTTTCAGTTCAAACAAATTTGAATACATCCAAAAAATTCTTTTAAAAAAATGAAGCAATAAAGATACCTCAAATTATAATTAATTTCTTATTAGTAATTATTGTTGCAGAGTGTTTTTTTTTAAATTTTATACTTATTTTGTATATATATCCTTTTCAAATAAAATATTTTTTTATGAAATATTAAAATAAAGGATTCTATTATATCCTTTACGAATTTTTATAATCACACATGGAACATATTTTTATTTTTAATTAAATCTACGAATTTCACATTGATTGTGAGTTTAAATGCAACTTTTTGCTATTTAGTTTACCATTTTTTCCTTGTGATATAAATGTATTATTGTACCTTTTACCAATAATTTAAAAATTAATATTCATACCGTTTATTTTTTATGTCCAGAAGATTTGCTTTATTGTATAAGTTAGTATTATGTACTTTGTATAAAATTTCAAACTTGCTAGTCATTGTACAGAAAAATTCAATTGAAGATATGTTAGAACAAATATCTGACAACTAAAGATTAACCCCTTAAGAGCTGCTGGCGTAATCAGCCAGTGCGTTAACTGCCCTGGATACATATATAAGTTTTTTTGGAGTACAAACTTTTTTGTGTTTCCATCAGTAAAAATATTCCGAAGGATCTGGAATGCATTAAAGCATCTTTGACAGTTTTTGCGAAGGATTTTCTTTTCAATAAGGAATTTTCTTATTTATTCCTTTCTTTTCTCTCGAATACACCGCACATGCTCATCTATACGAAAAGTTGTGGCACAGGGGAATGAATCACGTAACTTTTAAACGGCAGCTTAGTTAAGGGAATATTAAATCAAAGAATGAATTTTACTTACAGCTTTCCACTTCAACGGTACACTGTTGACGATCCATCGGAAAGTACCTCAAATCCATTGGACAGCTGTTTGTTACCGTTAATCTAAGATAAAGAAACAAATAACTTTATCAATTACAAAAAAGTACTCTTTCAATTTAATTATTTTAAGAATAATTTTTTCTTACCAAAAAAAAGTTACCAGTTTTCAATTAATTTCATCACTGATCAAGAAAGAAAAAAAAGAATAGAGGAACGTTGTCTTTATCAAACGAAGAATTATATTTTTCAAGCAATTTCAACCGTGAAAGTAATTTTACAAATTAAAATAAAATCATGAGCGTACATGAATTAAAAAAAATTAAGGAGCGGAAATTTAATAGTTTTTTTCAAAGGAAACGATTAATTAGATTGGCCATACCACAAATACTAAATATAATTTATCATATTCGAGCCCATTATTGCTGCATTATGTTTCAGTGCTCACAAAATACTTCTTTATTATTACTAGCGTATCATAGAAATGAGGAGAAAAATTGTTTTTTTTTTCTCCAATACGGGTTCTAATTAAGCCAATTAAGACAAAAAAAATGTCTGTGCCACATCAAAGTGGTGATCTTATCTCTTATGACGTGACTAGGTAATTACATAAATGCAGGGAGGGATTTAAAAAAAATGCAATGTTTTCTTTAATGGTGCTTTTGGGATAATATAAGATATTTTTGTATTTAATCTTTCAGTTTATCATCAATCTTTTTATTTTTATTTTTTTAGAATCGTGAGGTAAAGTGTTTTTATAGTGTGCTAAGACAAATTACACCTTTCAACCGCATAAAACTAACATAACATCTAAGTTTAAATGGAAATTTTTGATAGAAAATACTTGGACGCATTACATTAGGTAGCTTAATGAAATTTACATCCGAGTGTTGTTTTAAGCAAACTAAACTTTGAAAGGTATATATGTGCAACATTTTAAAAATTAAAGAGTAACAAAAACATGAGAAAACAAATTAAAATCCCACAAAACGCCCGCAGTCTAAGAAAACAGTAAATTCCAATTAAATTATTTCATCCATACCGATATATTCAACGTGCAATTTATATACTTCTTTTTAAAGAGGCTTACGTTTTGATACTTATTGTAAGAACTAATATAGTATAAAGAAGTAGAAAATTAAAACTTTTAATAACGATTTATAATAAACTAAACAATTTAATCGTTTTTAATATTATGACGAGATGGAAGAATAAAATTTTAAGTGCGTATATAGGAAAAATAAACATTATTATATATATTTTTTTTGTTATTTTTAGCAAACTTTGAATAAATGTTATTTTAATATATTTGAAAGTAATTATATAGCAATATTGTAACATAAAATCCTTCAAATAAGAAAATTAAAAAAATATATAATTCAGCCCATAAATCGCTTAAAATTTTTATTGCAGCTTGGTAACAACTTATTATTTTTAATAAAATCTTAGGCCATTTTTCAGACAATATATGTATTCTTTAAATAATCACCGAGAAACTTACCGTAAGAATAATAATTTCATATAAAGTTTTGCAGTGAATTTATTAATATTGAATCTGTGTGAATCAGCTTTATTTAAATTGATTCGGTACGAAAAAAACATATGGATTCACCAAATAATAATGAATTATTATTTGTACTGCAATAGAAACAGCGATTTTTGCACAGAAGCTACATAAGACAATTAAGCAAAGAAAAATATTTTTTTGAAGTGAATTATATAAAGTATCAAAATTATAATAATAATGTGATTTAAAATACACATGTTAAATCAAATTTTTATGAAGAAAAGTGTCATTAACAACTATTGCTACCATCCGAAACGTGTTTTATTTTGCGTGTGAAAGGGAACATTTGTTTTTGGTATTTAATCTGGTTTTGTTTGTACAATATATTTTTTTTCTGACGGAAAATGATTGCTTTCTACTTTCTATAACAACAAATCAAGCTAAAAATTGAGAAATATAACTCAAAGTCAAACATTTTGTAAATTCGAAGATATTTGACTAGAAGTTACAAGGTCCATTGACAATAAGCTTTACGCATCATTAGAATAAGACATTAAAAAATAAGCAATCACCAACCTTAGATCTTTACTTGGACACAAAAGAAATAATTTAAAAATTGTGATTTTTAATAAATAGTTACTATTATACAGAATTAAAAGGACATTCACTTTAATTGAATAAAATGGTGATATAAAGAGCAGTGTTTTTTCTGCTTCATGTTCTTCATTTCCCATAAAAAATCACTCTCTCTTTTCTATTTCTTGTTTTATATATTAAACTTCAACCACACTTTCCCATCATTGCATCAAATGACGAAAGCTAACATTTTTCATCTGCAGTTGGAAAAATGAAACGATATTTTCATTTATTGTTGGAGGGATCTCATTATATGCATTCATAAAATACTGATAAAATGATAAAAAAAACTCGATTTACATTGATTTTTTATTTTCATGTTATTCATTTTATATCCTTAATAATAATAATATATGAGAAAAGCCGCATTCAGCCCACAGCCATTTGTGCATCAGTTGGTAACATCTTCCAGTACCATGTCACGAGAATAGAAGAGTACATAGCAGAGCAAGCTGAGCGTAACGAAACTTAGAAACAAAGAAAACATGAACGATGAGCGGGAGAAGTCCCTGTATTAAAATCAGTGGCAACAATGAACACGTTATTAGCAGTTAAATGCAACGCTATATCAGTGTGAATCGTATTGGTAGTGTTAAGGGTGTGTTTTGGAGTTGTTTAGGTTTTGTTTTGTGTGTGTTAAAATAAATATATATATATATATATACGTTTGCTTTTGTTTTGGGATTGTTTCTGCTAACTTATATAATTCCACCTTCATAAATATATATATATCAATCCTAGGATTTATTTTATTTATATTTATATACAAATACACATACACATATATATGTAAAGAGAGAAGGAGACTGGTGCCTTAAAACAATATTCAAACATAATCTGTACCCTAAGCCAAAGAGAGCGATAATGCTTTAGCGCTACTTACTTAATCTAGTTTGATATATTCCTATATACTGCTTAGCTTTAAATTAGTTTTATAGCAATTTAATACACATTTAGTATTATATGTATATATATATATATATACATGAAACCCAGGGAAGTGTAGCGAATCGTAATTCCATGCCCCTGATCCGGGGTTCAAACCCCAGGCTGGGCAAGGTTGGCTTCGACTTTCATCCGTCCAGTGGGTCGATAAACAAGTACCAAATTTGATCGAGAACAAAGCTCTGGAGTATCGCTTAAGCCTGATCATCTGACTGAAGCATCGGCTCATTCACCTCAGTGATCAAGGTTATGAAAACTCAGAAGAGCACAGTAGGCCCTGGCTTTCATGGGTTGTTACAATTCCTTCTTAGTGCGTGTTTTTTTTTGTTATAGAGTGAATTTCTAATACGCTAATTGTTGTTACATCCTTTGTTCTGGTTTTTGATATATTATATAAATTCCTTTCATATATATATATATATATGTATATGTGTGTGTGCAAGGATAATTAAATTAAATATAAAACTAAATCTCCTATTTACCGTTTAACTTTTATTTTCCCTAACATATTCCTGTCTTAAATTAAACACCTAATTATTTCTCAGAAAAGATATTCTAAACATAACAATTTCGACCTCAGCTCCTTAAAATTTACATTCTCAGATCTCATGCT
Source organism: Trichonephila clavata (assembly GCA_019973975.1). Taxonomy (NCBI): domain Eukaryota; kingdom Metazoa; phylum Arthropoda; class Arachnida; order Araneae; family Nephilidae; genus Trichonephila; species Trichonephila clavata. Next base: position 30,025 of record BMAO01003413.1, read on the forward strand.
TTACTTTCGAATAGAAAACAAAAACTAAAAAGTGTTTAGTAGTTCCAGAAATAAGTATACACCTAATTAATATTTTCCAAATCGCGACTTGGCGTTGATTTGTCTCACCAAGTTAAAAATAAAATAGACAGTAATATGATAGCAAACTCTTAGCCCCTTAAAAACCAAAATTGCAGGGTTAAATTTAGTTTTAAAGCCCACCATTATTTCCCTATATTTGCCTATAATACTGAACTGCAAGGAGGAAGAAATAGTAAGAGAAAAAGATTCTCTATAAACATTAAAATCCATAGACAATATACTACAGGCTTATTATTAAAAATGCTAAAATTTGGATATCAAAGCCACCTACCAAGTAAAAAAAAAAAAATCTACTCACCTAAGTCACAGAAAATTAACTATATATTGTAAATCTACTTAAAATAAAAAACATAGAATTATTTTCTTTATGTTAGTTCCATCTGTGTTATAACACCGTTTATGGATTTATTTTGATAAAGTTGTGTCTGAATTTAATCGTAATATCACAAGATTACAGGTTACAAATTTAATTGTTCTCTTGTTTATTAAGGATTTTAGTATTTTTCAGCCATGAGCTCCATTCATATTGCGAATAAAGACCTGTCGTGTAGAGGTACTGATACACGCTACATCTCTCAAGCCGAATGTTCTCATGTTAGTGCGACCTGAGAGTTCAAATCATTCAAAGAAATGGTCTTCGTCACATGATAATGGTTGAAAATTATGATCATCGTCTATAGTCGGAGTGTTGCTTTGTAATGAGACGCTAAAAAGATCATTCGGTCTCTGATGAAGGAAATTACAAAAATGATCTTTGAAAATAATAGAATGTATTAATAAGTCTTAAATCAGATTATAACTACAAATAATGCTTATCAAGAGAGCTGAATTCTATGATTTTTTCTTTTTATCAAATTTGTGTTTCCTAGCCAGCTTCTCTAGCATGCTTATGTTAAATACTTCGAGGATACAGTTTATATTATAATCTAACTTTTTAAAAAATTCTTTGGAAAATCATTGCTTGTTTAGATGAAAAATTACAATCAATAAAACAGAATAAAATATACCCCAAAACAACATAAGAAATTAAAGTTAAATATCGGTCTTATATAAAGATTAGAATAATCTAAATCAGGGGTCGGCAACCTTTTGGCAGTGGCGTGCCAAACAAATCTACCAATATGATTCAGTGTGACACATAGTAGAATATTTTAGAAACAATTCGATTCCCGCGATAATACACGCAGATTTAGAGAATAGAGGCCAATAATATAGATTTAAAGTTTTATTACATATTAATAATGCATCATTTAAAGATATTTCATACATAAAAATAAACAGAGTAAAATACAACTATTCCTGCAACAAAATTTTTTAAAAAAATTTAAATTGTACTTATATATTTTTGAACATATTTATAAAAATTAGAAATAGATAACGTAAAATATAAGCATTTCACTTCATTATCATTAAAGAAAAAGATAAATAAACGTTTTAATGCGAACTTAGTGCTAGCACCACTCTACTTTCATACAGAAAAATCAGGGGTATAATTTGTGACTTTCAGTTTGACACAACTCTGGACATTCATTACTAAACGATTTCTTTACGGACTCGAAATATATGAGGAAATAATATACTTTTTATATGAAGAAAGAATATTTTTTAAGATATGTATGACCAAAAGAGGAAAGCAGAGAACATATAATTTTTTTAACAATTAAAACTCTCCAGAAATGACATTCTATAATTTACAAAACAGTTGTAAATTTATATTTATTGTTTTCTGTCAAGAAGGTCTAGTACAAGTTTATCAACTTCCAACCGCTCACAAATTGACAAATTTGTAGAGTAGTGTAAAGTGCCATTGAGAATTCTACCACGTGTCACATGTGGCACGCGTACTATAGGTTGCGGACCCCTGATCTAAATAATACTTTTTGAATACAGGAACTTATATTATTTAACTAATATCTATCGAAATATAATACTTTTTTTCATAATTTCGATTGAGTATTGATTTTAGTGAGAAGGACGACTGTTAAACCTTAAAACATTTTGACAAATTTCCAGAAAACTGTTCCTTAATTTTTTATATATATTTTTAAGTAAATATGTATTATTATATAAAAAATAAAAAAGTACAGTACAATTCTTCATTATCACATACTTTTATTACAATAAACTAATTGTTATATATAAATCTAAAAAGAATAGTATAGTGGTTTAGTCTAATAATTTTCACATGCCTTCAAAATCTATTAAATAAAGTTTTCATAAACATGCTTTGCAATTAGTATTTGCTTAAATTTTTAACTAAGAAATGTACTTGGTTAAGTTTTCTCATAATTTATTTATTAGATTTGAAAGGAAAGCAGTAATAAATGGATACATATTTTAAAAATAAATCACATTTTCTGGGAAAATATACTTTTATCAAATTATAATTCCATTTTGGCATGTTGATTATATTTAAAAAAAAACCTCTTTGTTAATATTTGTAAATAGTTAAAAGAATCCTATACAACACAAATAAATTTAAATCACGTGTGTTGAGGCTTCCAAAATCCGCGTGCGTGCAAGTCTAAATGAATGATTTGGGGAAAGAAAATTGTGAAAGAGAGCTTGAAATCTTATAATATGAGTTGATGCTTCGCGGACGAAAAGAAATTGATGAACGATGAGAGTGAAAAGATGAAGAATTGCTGAACGATTTTTATTTATGGTTAGAGACAGTATGCGACATTGATGAAAAACTGAAAATATTTAGTGAAAAATGTTCCCTATGGAATACTTGCATTGACATTTCATTCTTTCAAAATGAATGGATATGCTGGTCAACTGAATCGTTTCTTTACGGAAAATAACGATGATGGGAAGTGGATAGAAAAATGATGCAGTTCCCTTCTGAGAAATATATTGCAGTATTGAAAAGAATTGTTATTCTGGAAGTAAAACTGTTTAATGGGATTTCTTAATAATTTTATTAATAAATTTAACGAACCTTGATATAGATTTAATTATCTATATAATTATTAAGTTCTATCATCTGTTACTTAAACATTTTAAATGTTAGATAATATTAAAAATTTAAATTATGATTTCACGAAACAACTTTAAAAATTTCCAATTTAAAAATTTTTTTGTGTAAAATGATTAGATTAAAGTATTAATATAAAAATTCGTGACATATGATGTTACTTTTAATTATAAAGGCATTCGTATTATAAATACTTAGTTAAAGTAATCTGATGGTAATGGAAAAATAAAAATAAAGCTCATTTGTTTTTAAATATATATTTTCAGTATCTCTACATTTATCTTAAATATATATCTTATATAAATACGTGTGTATAAGAACAATTTAGTATAAAATACAAATAATTATACAAATTAAACTATTTTCGCTTGATTTTATAAAATTTCCAAACTGAATAATTATTAATAACATTAATGCATAAAATGAATACACAATTATCAATATTAATTATTATATAAGCCTATGTAATATAGCCTTTTTTAAAAAAATCTTTTTGTTTTAAATACGCTTAGCATCTTTTTAAAAATACTTATTCATTCATTATATTTATTTGCATATTAAATTCCAAAATATTTAGCTTGATAAAAATAAAACAATGTGCTTTTACACTTGAGTAATTAAAATATTTAATCATTAAAGCAATGTTGATAAAAGTATTTAAGTAAAGTAGTTGTAATAAATGTTGATTTATTGGTTCAATATTTTGTCCACTGCTGAGTAATTACAGCGTATTAATTTGTTTCGTTTTGAAATTAAATTAATTAAAATGTACAAAAACTATTACTTATAGCATGATATTTTTCTTACAAAAAATTTATTAATTTTCTGAAATAATTTAAATTTTACTTTATTATACAGATTTTATTCTAGGAATTAAAAATAAATTCACATTAATGAAGACATTAGAACATTTAAAATATTCAGGTCACAAATTTTGTAACTATAATACATGTACCAGAAATGTTAAGAAATTACACTTATACCATAAGAAATATAAAACTATTTATGTATCACAAATAAAAAACAGAAATATTTCATTTGAATCGAATTTTAACTCTTCTTATGCATGGTTCATTTCATTCTTGATTATATTTATCTTTCTCACACTTATACACTTCTGATGTTAATAAGAATATATAGAAAGCAAATTAAATCTATTAAATTTAACATTTTTGAAAGTTTAATTATTTATGTTTGCTGCCAAAATGTATTAATTATTTGAAAACCTAAATGTATTTTCAAGGATTTCTAGACCTTCTTATTTAAAAAAATGTATTATCTCTTATCTAACTGTTCTTATTGTTTGTTCACGCCATTCAGTTTTTTAGTATTGTTTGTAAAAGTTTTTCTTCTCAAAAATTGTTACGTGTAGAAAAGCAAGTGACTCGAGCTTTAGAGACCTCAATTTGACGTGAATGTACAAAACATTTTGTAAGAAGTTTTCATTTATCCACCCAGAAAATGGACGAAAAAGGGCAACTTGTCATTTAGTTGGACAAGTTCAGGAAGGGATTCTTTTGTTTATATTTTATGTTGGTTATTTATTTTCTTATCATTTTTCTAAGAGGCGTAAAAGCTTTTAGGCATTGTAATAGGATCGTAAATTCTAAAAGAGTAAATATTTTAGGCAAAAATGCTTTGAAACTTTCGAATTACTCAATGTGTGCATGTTTAATGTAGTTTCGCGAGAGCGTGGAAGAAAGGGGATTGATAATATATCCTTCTTTTCGCTAAAAAATTATCATATAGTGCGTATATCATATTTTATAATAAAAAGATAAATTTTATTTTAAAGTTAAGTAATATTTCGCATCACAAATTAGTAATTAATAATTTTGGTCTCTATATATTTTTACTTCTATTACAATATGTTTAACTTATATTAAAAATTTGCCTATCAGTGTATTGTTATTGACTAAATGCAATAATAATTTTTTCTGCAGGTTTTTAAACTTTGGCTCTATCTTCAATTTATTTTCCTTAAAATTTATTTGGAAGTCATATGCTTTTATTAAAATTCTCTTAAGGATTTTACACCATATTTGAAACTTTATAAATTAAAACTTAACGCAATACAAAATATATATTGTTATACTTCAAAATATAAGTTTCATTTCCTTAAGTTAATTTGTTTCATTTTAAGAAAATTCTATTATATATATATATAAAGCAACTAAATTACTTCAATTTTAGTATATTCTTTAAAATCTCAATAAATTGTCAGTTACAGATGTAATATTTTTTTAATACACACTGACTGAATGTAGTTGTTTACCGATAGTAATTGATTAACTTTCGAAAGTTTTAGATCTATTTTTCATTGAACAGTACTTTTTAGATATTTATACAATATAGTGACAATTCTATGCAGTTTTCTTTTTACAAAGAGTTGGATTTAGACATCTAATTAAGAATGAAATTATTTTACTGCTAATTATGTATCATTTATTAACTTTTTAAGTATATTACATGTTTCCAAGTACCTAATGTAATGCTTTTATCCAAAATAATAGATGTTTACAAATTTATCTAAAGTTATCAAGCATGAAATCACAAAAATATTCTACTACTATCTTTTATGATACTATTTCATTTATTAAATAAGATTAAGCACTTTTAAAACAGTCAAATGTTACTTTCTAGTATAGTAAAATTTACCTATCAACGGTTGAAACAGGTTAAAAATGAATTGTTGATAACCAAAATTTAACAATAGTTCTGAATATTTTATTTATATTTTAACAATATGATTTTAATATTTATATCTACCAAGCATAAAATTTTTTTGCAAAAAATTGTTTGATAAATAGAACAAATCCTTACTCATTAACATATATTGAATTAATAATATTACTAAATACTTTTGATTTAATTATGGAATTTCTAGAAGAATTATTTTATGTATATTCGCGTGTCTTCATGAAGATTGCAATTTCCGTGTTTTATATAACAGAAAACAACTGTCCATTGTAAGAAAAAGCTGTATGCATTTAGGTATGGTAAAACACTTTCCTATGACCATCCATCCTACATATATACGTATATCTTGATGGTTGAAGCTCACGCATAGCACGCAAACTGCTCAACTGGTGGCTATCCATATTATACTCTCTCACGAGTTTCTTTCATGTGTCTACGGAAGAAAAATTTTCTTTCCAATGAGCGCATAGGATGTCTAGAATTGATGCTTTCTTCAACTCTATAGACAGATGAAATCTTTTTAGCGTCTTCCTTTTTCTATTGAATGTACAGAGAGACATTAGAAAAAGGAAAAGTCCGAAGAAACATTTATTCACAAGTCTATGATTAGGGTTGAGGATGAAATATTTTTTTAATGCGAAACTTGGGATGAGATTATTGTGTGGTTTGATGGATGTTCTCTTTCAATCTTTTTACGGATTTCAGAATTACGTATTTCTATTTGGTTGAATAAAATAGATTTTGCAATTGAAATTTAATATATTGGAATGAAAAGCAGTATATTGTTTGTTTTAATATCGTTATACGAAGTGAACAATAGTTAGCTTAGTAACAGTAAAATTAATTAGAAAATATTAATGTTCTTTGGAGTTGTCATAGGGAAAAAATCCTGATAAATGTTTTTAATGGGAAAAATATTGTTCAGTTTCAGTGCAGATATTTAATTCTACAATAAGAATTGATGCACAAGCTATCGATTGCCTTAGTTTCATTGCAGAATTATTAAGCAACTATAAAACGCGTAGAGAAGATTAATTTTAGCTTAAAAATATTAAAATTAAACATAATATGACATACGAGTAGAATTAAATGACAAACACAGATTTTAAAAGGATTTCCTTAATTACATATTATTCTGCCAGAAACAGAAAAATGAAGGAGCAATTAAATTTAAATTAAAGTTTTTTTATTGTATAAAATGAATCATTAAGATTTTCACATAAAAAAATAAGGAGAATTGCTGATAATTGACACATTTTCCAATTTAAAATAATTATCGATACATGAGCAATGACTTTCAAAATAGAAGATGAAAAAGGTCAATAATAAATATTATTTTCCTTAGAACACAAAACAGAAAAATAGTTATATTTTTATCGATAAAGTATTAATTATAATTTAAAGTGATTAACAATCCCTGCGTATTTTGTTATAATTAATATCTACAGGCAAATATATTACAGAACAAATAAAGAGAGATCCGTGAATTATAATATAATGTCGTTGTTAGTTTGACTGTAGAGTTGCCAAGTGACTTACTTTACTTACATAGAGTATTATTCGTAAATGTCTTAAAAATTCAATTTATTTATCCATTAAAAAATAGTGATGTAAAAGTTTTCATGGAAAATTTTCATTTGTGAAAACTAAAATTCTTTTTCGTGTTGAAAAATTTTTACAGTACTTATTTGTTTGAAAATTGATAAGTATTATATTTCACATATTAAGCCTAAGTTTACTACATTTCATGAACTTACGGCAATATTTTAAAAAATAAAACTTTCTTTTAAATTTCGAAGATATGCCGATAAATTATAGTTTAACTGAATTTAAAAGAGGTATCCAATTCTCAATTATTCCAAAATTAAATATTATTTTCTTTTTCTGGAAATAATTTTAAATTTCCAGTTCTGAGAAGTACATTTTATAATTAACTTTCTAAAAGGATATGCATTAGAAAAAAATGAAATTCTGATTAAAAAAAAATCGTAGAAGTACTTTTTAGATCATTTTGAATTTTAATTTTACGAAGAATTAAAAAGAAATTGAATCTCCAATTTTTAAAATTCCCGGAATAAATTAAGTGCTATGGTTGCTTAATTAATTAGAGATTTCAGAATATATTTTAGTTGTGGATTTTAGATTTAGTCTTATAACGCAGTGAGTTATGCAAACAGCTCAATAATTTGAGTCCAAAACAAGGAAGTGAAGTATTTTTTTTTTAGTTTCCACTTAAGCACTACCCATACATAACCGTTCATGTTACGATTTTAGAAATTCCCAATCGTGTCTGGAAGATTACAGCTTATTTGTGTGTGTGTGCTTTGGAAAGTAATAAAAATATTTACTTTTGAGATAGAATTTAACATTTGTGTGCTTTTGTATTACTGCAACATTAGGGATATTCACAATTACCTGATGGATTTAAAAGGTTTTAATTCCTAATATATTTTCAACTAATTTTGTAGTAAAATCACTTTTATATCAGGCATAATATTTTTGAAAATCAAAACAATATACGTCACTAATAAAACCAGAGTAAAATCGAGTAGAAAAAGGAAATTGTTACGGCCTTTTTTCATTTGCTAAAGTGGGATCTTTTAATCAAATAGTTCTTGAAATAATATTTATTGAATCTTTCTACTTTAAACACAGTCTCCCATAATTTTTAGAAAATTTAAACTTGTTAGTCTTAAGAGGTTTCGAGAGAGAGAGAGAGAGAAGAGAGAAACTAATAAGATATATTTTCTACTCAGTTTCCATCAAGAAAACTTCTGGAACACATATACAATCAACATAAGTCAATCAAGTAAATAAGCATATATAATTTATTCGATATTTTTTGTATATTCTTTTAGTACGATATTTATTACGAATTATAATTGGACATAATGTTCAACAAATCATTTTATTTCAAGTATTTTCTGCTTGAATTTTGGAGAAAAAATTTGATATTGAAAATATCTCATTAAAATATTTTAAGAAATTTTTTGGTAATTTTTATTTTAAAGCTATAAAAATAAAAAAAAACCTTTTTTGAGACAGCAATATATTAAGTTTGAACGCTATCTAATGAAACAAATTATCTAATACCCTTAAGGATAAAACATGCTTTATATTCAGTTAATATCTTATATACTATATAAATGTACATAAATTTTAAACTTCACACAGTGATAAATGCGAGAATTTCCAAGGTTATCAGGTACAGTATCTTAAGGTAAGAAACTACCTTAAAATTATGTGTGTGAATTTTGCCACAAATTCACAAATATTTTAGGATTTTATTTTTGGGCCATTTTTTTAGCTTCATAAAAATGCAACGTTTATTATTTTCCATTTAATAGAACAAAAACTACAAGTGTTTTAGTAAAAGCAGATGCTATTACTTTAAGCATGATGTCATACTTTAAAACGCGTTTTACACGAAATGTGTTTTTTTTTTTTGAAAATGCTGAAAACGAGGCCAGCGATTGCTAAAAACGTTTTAAAAATAATTAACTGAAAATGTTTGTGTATGTTCTGTATAATAGTAGAAGTGTTTTAACCTTCAGATTTATCAATTACTGTTCAACTACAATATTTCCATCCCTGATGCCAATATAATCATTGTTTTTTAAGCAATTTCATATAATAAATAAGATAAAGTGCTCTAGTTTTTGTAAAAACTAAAATATCTCTTATCCTGAAGGTCACTTCAGAAATGAATAACGTAGCAACACATCCGACTTGAAAAATTAGAAATTTGTTCATAAACTTTTGGTACAGAACGAGCCGCGTTTATGTTAGTTTTTGTAAATGTTTACCCGTTTTTTCCCATTTTAGTAATCATAATTTATTTTTCTCCTCTTATTTTTAGTATATTTTTATTAAAATGTACTAAACAAATCTAAAAACAACAAAAAATCCCCATATCTCCATTTTTTGTAAAAAAGAATGTTGCGCAAGTAGATTCGGATACATTTAAATTGCTTTTAAAACAAAATTGTTCCACTAAGCTACAATTATAAGGCTTTAAATAAGTCTTCATTGCAAAGCTTACGTGATGGAATTTTTTTAAGCTGTTACTTTAATCCTGTATGTATCAATTTTAAAATTAAATTCATATTTTATAATGAAATATCCACTAACAATCATATTCAAATACACTTATCTTTATTAATAATTTCATTTTATTTTTAGAATACCTATGTATGTAAAAATGTTTGAATGCTTCACTTTTGTTAAGAAATATATGCCATACTCTATACTTAAATTCAGTTGTTTTTAGTTATATTTAAAGTCATTATTCAACGGATGCATAATAAGCCTATAAAATATCTTAAAAACTGAAAAGCGCGATGAATGAATTATTCAAAACACACGACAAGAATATATTGATCTTAAAACAAGCACAAAAATATAGTTTGCATAAGCTAACGGGCATTAACTTTTAATTCTAAAAATCTTGCGAAAAAGGTCAAGGGTGGTAGACAGTAATGAAACAATGAAAGCTAATACATTTTCACCATTTTAGCTATAGGCTATATGCTAAACTGCTGATGTGGTTTCATTCAACAAAAAGCCAAATAGTAGTACAAAAACTGAGCATAAACAATTGTTACTGAGGAAACATGTCATATGATATCACAATTTCTTTTTTACTGTTAAAAATATATTGACTACCCAAAGACTTTCTCGTGCATGGTAAAAACACATTAAGGAAATGAACGAGAAATCTAATAGTAGAACTACTGCAAGTATCCAATTGGATTACTCACGATATGCTAATTTAAAAAAAAAAAGAGTATGAGCCCAATACTTGTAAAAAAAAAAGAAAACGAAAAGCTACTCATAGAACTTTTAAATTTTTGTTAATTGCAGAAAGTAACATAAACAGTTTTTTCAAACTTTCTGCTATATGTAATTTCAAACAAAATGTAGTAGATTTAACTTCTGATTACTCAATCCTTGGAAATTCTGAAAGGGACTTATTATATAAATTTCTAAAAAAATATTTGTTTGTACAATTTCTAATTTATTCCAAGTACTTTTTTCTAAATATTTTAATTTTCTTAAGCCTATTACACTATGAATTATTAATGAAATAAAAACAAATTTAGTTAATATAATCAACTACAAAATTTTAGAAAGAGCCTGCCAATTAAAATATTTTGGAAATTTATTTTAAATAAAGAAATATTTATACTGAAATAAAGGGTATTATTTAAAATATTATTTATATATAATATACTCGAAATAGCTGAAATATTCAAACCAGCAATTACTAATTGACATCAACATATGATTATTTAAAAAAATCAAAAGTGAAATTCAGAATATCTATTATGTTATTATAAATTTATTCCAAATACAATTGTTTATTTTTCTCATGGAAGCGAAAACATAAATCAACCAATTAATTGTCAAATTGTATTTGACATTTCAGAGAATCATTGACTTCACCTGTAAAAACATTTTAAGTGTGATTAATTTATTATGTATAATAATTTAAAAATCAGAGGAGGATTCAAAACTTGACTTATACGAAGCTACTTATCAAACACGTGGAATTTAATGTAAATGAATTATGTATGTTAATCCTTGTTTCAACGAGCCATTTTGCTCACAGTTTTAAACTGACTGATGATGCATTGTTGAAAAGGACTGATGTAATTGATTCCAAAATTTTCGTTAAATAATCAATATATTTAATTTCCATGAAAAAATATTTCAGATATAATATCTGATGTTTTGTAAAATGAAATATTTTGATTAGAAACTAAAATACATGTTGAAAACCTAATTAATATTATTAATTTTCTGTTATAATTTAAAGATGTTTTATATAATAGTGTTATTATTATATAAAAAGTACCTGTCTGAAAGAATAAAAAATTCACCTTTTAATCCATTAGTAACTGAAAATGTATGAATGGTTGTTCTTAAAATTGTAAACATTTTCAATAAAAAAAATTGTTAAACTATGAATCCCAAAACAAAAATGACTATGATTGAAAGGTATTTTAAGCTTAAATCTTAAAAAAATCATTTCAATGGAAGTAACAAAATATCAACAAAAATGAAAATTTCTTCAAAGAAAGGTTTCAGGATAAAAAACGTAGAAAAGAAATATGTAGTTAAAAAATCCAAATCCGAAATGGATTGAATCAGACTCTGAGACAAATACAAGTACCTTTAAGATTTGTTCATGTAGCGTTTTTTGCTAAAAAAATTTAGAAGTCAAAGCTGAAAGAAAAGTAGAATGTATCTTTTTTCTGCTCACCTTATCTATTATTTAGCTTATTATCTAGCTTTATTCACTAGCTAAGTCATTACTAAAATTATAGAACAAAAATTTTGGATCAGTTTAAAAATCGCAATGAACATCATCAATAGTTTTTTTCTACGTATAAAAATTTCAAAAAATTAAGAAAAATAAATATTATAATATCATTGAATACTGTACAGATACAGAATCCAGAATTAATTTCATAAATAAATATTTGTTTAAAGAAATTCTAAAATGCATGGAATAAATTCTGATTTTCAAATTACTAGCTTGCAACTTTTAAAGAATTTAGTGTAAATATATCCTTTTTTCCATACATTATATCTTCATTTAATTATCTGCATGCTCAATTCCATTATGGCGTTACTGCAGCTTTTAAAAATATTACATTATTTTTTCAGCTTTAATATTTTAGCGTTGGTAATTACAAAACAATTCTTAATGTTACTCGTATATTTTTAGATTTTAACTTGATATGCTAAGTTTATCATTTATATTTTTAGACGTATTGCTATGCTACAAATTAGCCAATATATATATTATTGGAGTTTTTAATCTTCTTTTTCCTTTTAATCTGGCAATAACGTGTATTTCTTATTGATTCGTCGTGATCTAAGCATTTTTGAATGCATCCATGGGTAAGTTACCTTTTTTTAATGGATTTAGAGCTTCAATCTATTATTTTTATTGGATTCCTTTCAGTATTGTAAGGAGAAAGAAATAAGGTTGACTAGTCTTATATAAAATTGGTTGAGCTTCGCTCTTATGTAAATTTAAAAAAAAACTGTCCTTAGTCAACATTATTTAATACACCATAGTATTCTCGCATTTTTTAAGTTTCCAAAACCTCTACAATTATTTTATCTTTAATATCCAAGTCATTTCACAGTTTTTGTAGTAGAATCAACATATATACACACGCACAACAAGTGAAATGCTTTTTATATATTAGCTCTTTAGCTGACTTTAGAGGACGTGTTTCGTAATTGAAAATCCAGTACTGGAAAATTTTTCAAGTGCTTCAATTTATCTTTTAAAGGGAAGGGGGGAGGCTTTACGAAAAGAAACATATGGAGAGAAGTTAGTTCAGTTAAGAATTAGTATTTTCTCCTCCTAAAGAGATTTGGTAAACATAATCATCGAATATTTCATATTGAGGGAAGATGGAAAAGGAAAAAAAAATAGCTGATTATTTCTTAAAAGGCTATTAGATTTGCTACAAATATATAAACAAAGTCTTCCTTTCCTGTTGAAAATTGCCATGCTTTATTGTTGTTTTATTGGACCTGAAAAGTTTCATTGACCAAAAATAGCTCGAAATAAAATGTGCCACCTTTTTTCATTTCATATTATTTTACTTTATACAGGGAAAATCAAGAAAGATACTTAGCTTATGTATAGTGTTTTACATTAAATTTTTTTTCCAAACTGTAGATAAATATATTTTTTTTTTAAAAAAATAATTATTGTAATTCAGTATGAGTGTTCATTTTTTTAGTAAGCTGTTTCTTATTTGACTTTTACGTTGATAAAAAAATGATCACGTTTCTCACTATTTTATGGAGTATTGCAATTCAAGTCTAATATAGCATAAAGATCACCATGTAATAATTTAATTAAAGTATTTTTCAAACTACAATATAAAAATAATTAAATAATTATCTTATTACTGTTTAAAATACAATTCCTGATAATGACTAAATTTTAATTAGGTAAACTTAGAAAATTGTTGCTACATCTAATTGAATCGTTAGATGTGCCTTTTTTTCTCTAATAAGCCACGTTTACTCGGGGAAATTATCCTTCGTACTACCACTGTTATAAAAGTGAGTACACAGAAACGAAGTTCAAAGTACTTCTTATTAAATGCTAGTATTTTCATTAGCTTAAATTTGAATTATCAACAAAACTAGATTTTCATAAATATTTATTGAATATTTTCAACATTTTCAATACATTTAAGATTCCATTAAAGTCTTGTGTGATTCAAATTTCCTATCAGTTTATTTATTCCTGATAAGATTTAAAAGTTAATAGAACTAAAAATTATATTAAATACGTTTCAAGTATATTAAAAATGATTATTCTAATTATAAGTAAAATAACTGCACTAAACAGTAAGCATGTTTTAAGAAACTATTACTAAATTTAAAGCCTAAAACGCCTTCCTCAAGTATGAAAGTTTTTACAAAATCAAACCAATATTTCGCGCTTAATGTAACATTTTTATTGGTTGCTTTTAAAACTTAAATAAATTGTTTCAAAATATTACATTTAAATTTTAGAATACAAAAAAATATTTTCATCCTTTTTTTTTTACTACTCTACTTAATTAGATTTCTCATGCCAAAAAGTATGTTTAATTTTTAGAGAAAATTTGCTTCCTATAAATAGTTATACAGATAGAATTCAAAATAAATAATGGTAATCTTTTACCTAAATTTCTCGGACCAAAAATAACTTTAAAACCTTAGCTCGATTTCCTAGAATAACAATTTGAATGTATTTACTAATACGAATCATAATTTTGAAAGCATAGCTAAAATTTTAATAGGAATGACGAGCGTTTGAAGAACCATACAACCTAGTTTTAACCTTTTAACTGCCATGCCGGAGATTATCTCAAGCACGGAGGTAGAGCTTCAAAATGTCACACCTAAGTAATATTTTTGAGGGCATCTTATTGTTTTTACCCGAATACATATCCGAAGAAGTTTTCTTCTGCTTCGTATTTTTGTCTTTTTCATAATGACGACAATTTATGTACCCAAATCCTCAAAATAACTTGACAGCTAAAGGGTTAATTCCTAAACGTTGACAAACTAAACAGTTCTTAAATGCTTTATTTCTTTAAAAACATTTGATCTCATGTTCTCATTTCTATGTTGGAAAATTTTTTTTTGGATGCAGATAAAAGGCATTGTTAAAAGGGTAAGCAGCTGTCATTGTACTTAAGTATATGGTATTGTTTCAGTTTTGTTTAGAAAGTTTAAATTAAAAAGCCTGGAATTTATGCTTTATTAAAAAAAAATTCAAAAATGCTTGAATTTTTTAAAAAATGCAATATTTAACGCTAAAGTTTATTCAAATTATTTAAAACTGGTCACATAGTTTTATTAAATATGCTAACAAGAATCACAAATTAATTTATAAAATATGTTATATTCATATATAAGTTAAGTTACATTACAAAATTTAGATTAAATAAAAATTATAGTTTAAAAAAACAAAAACAAAAAACACCCTTTTATAGTTAATCGAACTAAGTTGTAACTTAATCTTTTAATCACCAAGTATTGGAATTCGTCTCTAAATCTAAAAATGGGATCTGAATTCAGTCGCCAGATGCGGGATGGAATCTGAAAATGGGAAATCGTTAATCCTGATGATCATGATCAGAACAATGGAACAAAATTGTTAAATTATTCTATTATCATCGGTACTGAACAAGTTATCAAAATTTTGAATTAATCTGATCTTTTAAAGTGGGTAAAAATTGAGTTCAACGATTCCGTTACATACAAGTGAAGCTCATAAAAGAGTGTTAAAAATGCTCCAAATCGCTAAAAATGGACAATTTACATGGATTTATAATTAAAGATGGAATATGATAATTAAAATGAACTACAAATTTAGAGTTAAAGATGAAATGTTATAGTAAAAATGAACTATGAATTTATATTTAAAGATGAAATATGTTAATGAAAAAGAACTATGGATTTATAATTAAAGATGAAATAAATAGTACCCCCTCTCTAAATATTTTCTTTCGCAATAAGTACTTTTGTTTATTTCTGAAGAAATGAGAGAGATTTCATTATATTTATATCAAAATCAATTAGTTTCAGTTTTTTTTGGTATTTGAAAAACGTTACGTTAACATAAAATACATTATAATAATTGTTAAAATTATGCTAGCATGACAGATATATTTTGCTTAGTCCATCTGTCACCAATAACACCATATCACAACAAAATGCATTTAAAAAAATAGCAATAACCTATTTTTCTGACACAACCTTAGAGAAACAACTTTAAATTAAATTTTTCAATCTATATACATATTAACAAAATTTAATTGGTATGTAAGATATTAATTAAGTTTTACAATCGTATAAAAATGTTTATTAACACCTATTCAAGAATTAAACTAAAAGAAATTGAAGTTAGACTTCCAACTGCTTTAATACCATTGACAAAAAAGTGAAAAAGTACAAGATTGGTTCCAGTGCTTAGGAATTTTCAGAGTTGAATGAGTTCCGCTGATCTGTGCTCTTCAGTTGAGAAATCGTGAGCAAACAAGACAGATAATCACGGACATCGAGAAAAAAAAGATATTACTTGGTTTTCTGCTACGTTACGTTAAAACTAATGTTAGTTCTAATTTCTTAACTTAATATTTAATGCAGAATAATGACTTAAATTAATTAACTGTATATCATGGGAGATATAAAGTATACTGTTACGATTCCTATGTTATATATTGTTATTTGTATTATTTAAAAAATAAAATAAAGCAGAATAGAATAAAGTAGTCCCATCGAGTTGTTTGCTGTAAAATTAATGGAATGGGTTTCATATATAATCTAAAGAAAAAAAAAATACTGTATGTGATAAAAATTCTGTTTCTGGAATCCTATTATAAAACTGAGTATATATAATCAAATTTTATATGTTACCTTTAAAGTGTGAAATCCGCTAATTCATAGAATAACTAGGTATTTCATGAAATAACTAGACAAGTTAGTTAAACTATATAAAATTATTAAACTCTACGTTTTAACTAGATATTCTATAGAATAACGATTACTTCTTCGTTAAAGTATGAAATGCGGCACTCGAAACTCTTAACAGCTTATAGCAACTTTCTTCTTCTTAAGCTCAATAGTCATTTGCAGGTTTTGGGAATGATTTTTCTGATTAAGAACAAAAGATTGCCGAATAAACAATTGTACTCTAGATTTTAATTCAGTTTCTGTGAGCAAAAGTTAATTTCCGTTGAAGAAGTTGCGAATAATTGCATAACGCTTTTATCTGTTGTAACATCTAAAAGTTGTGGTACTGAGCAAGGATTTAAAAAGCCGCTCGTACAAAAAAATGTATATTTGTAAAAACGTGTACTTGTTTCAAAAATTATATGCAATTACAATTCAAAGTGTCATCACAGCAATCTTTGCTCTAATAAATAATGAACAGTAAAATAAAAGTATCTCGTAAAATTTAAATATATATTCTCTTACATTTTGGTATGAAAATTTTATTCAATGTTTTTATGAAGCAAGTTTTTCTTTACGAATGTATATTTTCGTAATATTTAAATATAACTATTTCTGCAACATGTTCTTTTTTAACTTTACGTTTAACTAATGTTAGCAACATGAACAATAGTAAATTATATTATATGTTTTTCCTTATTACTTATCAATTAATCATACGTAATAGGGAAACAAATTTTAAGAAATTTTAGCTACTTAGGATCAATTAATTAAAAAAATAAATTTGAAATTCTTTATTTTTCACTTTAATGCTCTACCATTAGTTATTTCACATACAGAATAAATAGTTATTTCATATAAAATAACTAGGTGAACTGTGAAATTGTTTATCTAATATATACTTTAACTGACTTGAACAGTTATTTCATGAAATACCTAGTTATTCTATGAAATAACTGAATTATACATTTAACGGTAACATATATATTTATACATTTAAATGATTTTTGCATCATAACAAGAGTAGGAAGAATCCTTTATCTAACAAGCGCTGTAATATTAATACCATCATCTTGTATTTCTTCTTGATATTAACCACAGTTAATTGAATAAGAATAGATCAGTACCTTTTGTCATTTGCTTCTAGACTTATATTAAGGAAGTATTCAAAGATTGCTTCATTGTGTCTAGCTATCCCAAGGGATCCAGATGCCTCAGGGCTTGAATGTATTTGTAAAGACTGATTATTGAGTACATTCTAAGGGCCTTTGGATTTTGTTTTTCTTTTTTTTTGTAGCATTATTCTTTACATATCATAAAACAATATAATATGTCTAACCTATTAAATCCATATAATAATAATTAGAATACTCAAGACAATTTTGTTATTGACTTTTCATTTCAATATATCAGCTATTATGTTTATATATCAAAGTAATTAAATAAGTAATCGGGGTATAATACAAGTAAATAAAAACTTTAATCATAACTTTTTGAAAAGAAACAAAATACTTTTTCAAATATAAAAATATAGTTTTTGCAGATAGGCTATAATTAAGAAATGTTCAAGGAATAGCTCAGATGGAAAGATCAAGCTATTTAGTTATTGGAAGTAAGGAGATTTAAAGAATGGGAGTTTGAGGTACATCTTAGCATAAATCCAATGCACAAATTTATTGTACAACAGCGTTATGAATTTACTAATACCTATATTAAGATATGTGACTACCCAAAATTCACCATTTTGGTGAAAATTTTCGAAATTTCTTTTACGCTATTATTTTATAGACCTTACATTTAAGATTTCAAGAACACCCTGCTTTTATTTCTACGATATTTAAAAGCAAAATTATATCATAATTGGTAAACCAGAAATATAGTTTAAAAAACCGGATATGGATCCCTACACAAAATATTTTTAAGATATTGAATTGAAATTTTCAGAACATGTTTTATTTAGTTATGTCTCTGTGTTATGAATCAGAATCTAATCTCTGTGAATATATATTTATGTACTTTGTTCCTTTTTTATGAAAAAAAATCATTAATAATTTAAAAAATCATATTTTTGCATAACATTTGGCATATTAAAAACTTTCAAAAGTATTACAAATATTTTAATTCCAAACACATATAAAGATATTATTCACGTACTGTATAAATATTATTTAAATACATTTATTAGAATTTTTTGTAACTGCATTTTTTCATCAAAATTTCACTAAAAACGACATGTGTTATAGTCTAAAACTCTCCAGAAAACAGCAAAAGGTTAAAAAAATCCGAATCAGTTAAGCATGAAGCTAAAGAGATCTTGACCTATAAGTATGGTGAGTTTAAAAAATGTACAATTAGTGTAAAATGGTTTATACTGTATTAAAATATTTAAACGTATTTTCTGGAAACTCTGTTTTTCAATTTTTGGCTTCACGGTAAAGTTAACTACAAGATTTCTTTTTCAGATATTGAATTGAAATTTTCAGAAAATGTTTTATTTATTTGTATCTTTAGTATAAACTATGATATAATCTCTGTGTACATACTTATGTATTTTATTGCACTTTTTGTGAGAAGATAACATTAGTTTTATGTAAAAAATTAAGATCTTGCATAAAAAATTACATATTTCAAAAACTTTCAAAAGTTATTCCAAAATGTTCTAAAATTATTTTTCATTTTGCAGAAATTGTACTCGAATTCTTAGTTTTATGCCCTATTTCAAATAAAAAAAGTATTTAGGTAGTTGAAAATTCATATATTAAAAAAAAAGTGCTCCGAAGGTAGTCACATACCTAACAACAGAATAAATTACAATTTATTAACTAAAAACATTAATATCTGGTTAAAATAAGTGCACATTCTAATTATTAAAATTCCTTTCTTTATTTAAAACTCAGATTGTTTTATAAAAGTGTCTTATTTTGTGACTCAAAAATATTTAGCGATTATGCTCACAACTGTTTGAATTTAACTCAGATAACAACAATGCACACGTATGATCTAATATTTATTGAAGTTTAAAATAAAAAGCAAGTCTTAAAGTATTTTTTTTTCTATTAATGTAAAACGTGGCACCCAAAACTCTTCCCCTGTGAACTTCGCCAAGAAACTACTTTTCTGCTTTGTGATAGAAATAATAATCTTTCTTTTCAGTACAAAAAATATATATATAACACTGACAAGTTCTAGTCTTCCATGTCTTGCCACTCTCAGACACCATTTCTTTTTTTAAATCACAATTTTGTCTCATAATTACATTCGTGATTGTAGATCTCGAAGGAAAAGAATACATTTTCATCTTTCCTTCCGAAAATATCATCATAGGTAAGTCCTCAGGGGGCTATAAAATCCCTGCTCTATAAAATGAGATACTATTAGAATGAGTCTTATTTGTTTCGTGCTGCGCTGCATTACGTTTGTAATGTGACCCGACAGAGCAAGATAAGACCTAACTAAGTGACTGCCGAGACTCCAGGCACTTTTGTCATTTCTAGGTGTCTTTCTTGAAAAAAAAAAGCAAACAAAACACATACGCATAAACAGGAAATTTCCCAAAGTAAATAAAATAAAACTTACGGGGAAAAGAAATGCTGCTAATGAAGTTAACGACTCTAAAGGAATGAAATGTTGCTATCCAAGTTGATATTTCCTTAGCGTTGTCTTTAATTTTTCCACGAGTATTCCTAGTTTTAAAAGATTGTTGTCCTTGTAAGCAATGTACAACAAGGTGTAGTTGTGGTGTTATGCTTACTGTTTAGGTAATATGTGGTATATATTTCTATAAAATTAAGTTTTCAAAGTATAGTAAAAGTAAGTATACTTTTTAGTGCATTTGTTTTTATTGATTGAAATTAATAATTTGTTACTAGGCCTTAAAAAGTCAGTTTCAATTAAAGCAACTTATATTTAAAGCATTTGTGTTCATGTAAAAACCAGTATTTTAAGACAGTCAGTATTATAACAGCACATAAGAGTGTATTTTGTTTTCTTATATTTAATTATAGTATGATAACTTTAAAAAAAAGTAATTATGTCATATAATACATAAAATTTCAGTCAAAGTAAGCGAAATGTTCAGATATTGGGAGAAATTAAAAATTATATGATCAGTTTGAATTTTTAGATTTAATATAAAATATCAATACCGTAAGTTAAATTTTGAAAGATGAAAACTGAATGTAAACTTATGGTGTTACTTTAAACGAAATGGAATTAGTTTCAAATATGTATTTAGTATTCTATAAATGCTGGATATATAATATTCTAACTTTTATAAAAAACTATAAGCTGAATTTTATTTAAAATTCTGTGCACTTTATATTTCTTTCTTTATATTCCTTATAATATAATTCTACATTGCTATGGCATTGATTTGACTGTAATGGATATTCTTTCAAAAAATAGCTTAAAGAAATAAGTGTAAGTAATATATTATGGATATCATAAAATTAAATGCAGCTTTCGTGTTTCATTTAAGAGAACGTGGTATTTTTATACAGTTGTGAAAAAAACCCCAAATATTGTGTATTGAATATATTTTATTTCGCAAAATATTTATCTTACAATATAACACTGTAAATGAAACCTTTTTTATATGTAGTATAGCTTTAATCTCTTCTAATAAAAAACAAGTTTCTCAATTATTTTAAGATTTGCTATAATGTAAGGAATAACTTTAGGATAAATTTGCATACAAGTTTTATAAAAAAAGGTTTAGAATTTTAAAAATAAACACCTTGCACAATAACATTTTAACGATTTGAACAATGCTATAATCTTTAAAAGGAATAATATATATATATATATATATATATTTACAAATGCAAATAGAGAGAGACACGAACAGAAAATATTATTAGGAATTTCTATATAATATTGAAAATGCTATTATGAACGTCTAGAGAGCAGTATAGGCTCTAAGACGAAGTACTTTTATAAATTCTAAATCCATCTTATATACAATTTAAAGAAACCTCATTCTAAGAAAACAGCTCACTTTAAGTACTTGCAAACTTTCTCAACGTTAGCATATTGTTGTAACTTAGAAAAACAGAATACTAAAAAATTGCTATACTATTTCATTTATAATACTTCGAGATGTGCAAATTATCCATGTCTATAATTTTCAGAAAACTTAGATTTTTTTAAAAACAGATTTACACTTTCCATTTATATTTAAGGCGAGATGATCAATAAAAAAATTGCGTAGAGGATAAAGAGGAAATTTGATAAATAATAAGTTGACTTATATGCATTTACACTCATGTCCATAAATTAAAGATAATTCAGAATCACACAGAAATTGATCTCTAAAATAAAAAAAATCACCTGTAGAATTATCACACACATCTTGAAGAAGAATATGCAAATTACAGGAAACCACCAGAAGTCGCGTATAGTACGTCACAATGACGAGAGTGTAAGAGAGGGGTATATAAGGAATGGTGGAAAAGAAGTAAATGTGTTCACAAGCGCTTTAAAAGCCTTTCAGTGCAATAAAAGCATAGTTATTGCACAAATGAAGCATTTGGATGATTTTTTACGTGGTAGAACTATCGGAGGACTGGAATATGGACGCAAACAGCGGGAAGTATCCGAGGAACTTGGAATCGCCCAGAGTGTCATCTCCAGGCTTTGGCAACGATTCCAAGATGATGGTAATATGAGTAGATGTTACAGCACAGGTCGCACCCGAGTTACAACGCCGAATGAGGCCCGGTATTTGGCATTTACTTCCAAAAGAAACAGACGGAGCACAGCATCAGACCTATCTCGTTAGCTCTCTTCAGCTACCAGTACGACACTTTCAAGACAGACCGTGAACAGACGCTTAGGGCGCATTGGTCTATATGCTCGTGGGCCTGTCAGATGTGTTCCCCTTACCGCAACTCACTATCGCCTGCGATTTTCCTGGAGTAGAGATCATGCATTGTAGACACCGCAACAGTGGTCTTGTGTGATGTTTTCCGACGAGTCCAGGTTTTGTTTGCAGTGTGATTCATGGCGGACTTTCATATGGAGAGCGCTAGGTACCCTTTACCACCAAGCGAACACCATTAAACGACACCGTTACGGTGGTGCAGGATGGCTCGTTTGGGGAGGAATTATTCTTGGTTCCAGAACTGACCTGCATGTTCAGAGTGTAACGATGACAGGCCAGATCTATCGGGATGTCATTCTGGAACAACATGTACGTTTGTTTTGGGGCGCCATGGGAGCTGAATTTCTGTTTATGGATGACAACGCCCGTCCTCACCGTGCAAACATTGTAGACGAATGCCTTCAATCGGAGGAAATCACCCGTATGGATTGGCAAGAATACTCACCGGACTTGAATCCAATAGAGCATGTGTGGGATATGCTTGGCCGACGAATTGCAGCCCTTCAACCCCCTCCCACCTGTCTACCGGAACTTCGGAGGGCATTGCTTGATGAGTGGTGTAATATTCCCGAAGATCAGATTGATAATTTGATACTCAGCATGCGTAGCCGTTGTAAGGCCTGTATTGCATCGTTCGGGAGACATACTATGTAATAACCATCATACTAACCATGTTATACTGTTTTTTGTAAAGGTTATTTTTTAAAATTTGCTCCAGGGAGTATAAAAATCGCAATTTTTATTAATTGTTTCAAACATATAACATCTTTTTTGCTCTTTACCATTTGTTTAATAAACAGACTTTACAAATAAGTCAAATTTGTTTTGCTTCTGTCTCTTTCTTTGCCTGAACTTCATTATCCTTAATTTATGTACATGATTGTAGTTGTTATATGAAAAATATTTCTTAGCTTGACGCTTTAACTTTATATATATATATATATATATATATATATATATATATATATTACAAAGATATAAAATTACATTAAAAATTTATAAATTAACCAAGTGGAACCTCAGGACCGATAAGGGGGTTTAAACTAGTTTGATGGTACTAACTTTCACTCTTTTGCATCTTGGTATTTTTAGTTAAAAATATCAAAATTCAGAAAATTCTCAAAAATTTAAAAGTTAAAATTTCAAAAATTTAATATATTTGCTAGTGCATTTCGAATAATACTATGACACAAAAAATATTATTTCTAACACTCTGAAATGGGTAAGTGTATAATGTAACTGAACACGATTTCATTAAATAAATGTATCCATCCAAACATCCAAAATTGTAATGATCTCCAACATTTTAAAGTTAATTTAGAAAATTTCTTATATTCACCACTGCAATATTTCTAAAATATTAATACTCCTGTACACTATAGTATCCAAATAGCTGAGTGTACAAAAAATTTTAAATGTCACAAATCATCAACAATTTACACACACTTCTAAGTAAGATCTTAATATTGAATATATATATATATATATATATATATATATATATATATATATATATTTCACAGAATCTTCACAGAAGTAATCAGATTTAGTCATGAACATATATTCTAGATATAGTTCAACTTCTCTCAGAAATATTTAATTTTCTTGTGATGTGTTGTACGGCTTAATTTTTTTTAACACTTAAGTAATTTTTTGAAAAAGAAAAAAAAAAACTTCAGTATTAATTTTAGGACGATACAATTATGCATTTTTGAAGTCTTCTAATATAGCAAGCTTTGTTTTTCCTCTGACAGATTTATAAATCCAAAAGATAGATAACGATATTTAAATAGGAATAATACAGTAAAACTCATTTTTCATTAACACAAACCTAGCGTTTATTAAAATATTTCTTTCTCTTTAAAGTTCCTTTGAGGTTTCTGTCACCGTTTTCTATTTTTAGGAACCGATTCAAAGTATTAATTACAATCTACCATTCGGAAATGGAAATTTAAATGTGGCCGCTGGAGAACTTGAATGCCTGTGCTTTAACATAATAAAGTGTTCGACTCTTACAGTTCCTCGAGAAAGCTCTGTGTAATTTGCATAGAAATGGGCAATGTACATTCTGTATAATGAGAAGTAATTTTAATGCTTTAAGTGTAAGAAGTCACGGTTTCTCTCATAATTCTAAGTAACTCAAGTTGCGGTATCAGACATTTGAATACTCAAAATGAGAAAACAGTAATCAGTAAATAATTCCAAATTGGTTGTTTATTAAATTTTCACACTTTTCTTTTGACAAAAGCTGTGTGATTTAAATCACAATAATTCCAATAACGGTAAATGTAAGACATATGAAGAGTTTAACATTATATTATTATATATTTAACTATATCTATCTATGTCTCTACATCTATCTTTCTATATATATTTACTATATATATATATATATATATATATATAGTAAAAAACTCAATTTTAATTATTTGATGAAATTATTTTCTATTACTTCTGAGTTTTCAATATTTAACTATACTAGAGATGATAATTAAGTAAGAGAAAACTAGAGAGGTTTTCCTGTGCACGAAATATATCGTTGATACTTTTTTTGAAATATATATGCATTTTAATATACTGGCCACCATATATAGAACTTCAGTGATCCTTAAATGCATAGTTTTATGTTTGGTGAACCACAAATTTGATTGGCCACTATATCATGGGCTACTATGACGATATTGTCTCTTATTTAAGTCTCTATTTACATTTCCAAAATATCTGAAAAAAATCTTTACGAAAAGTAAGAACAAATTGGCAATACAAATCAATATCAACAACATAAAGTGTTATCCCGTCGATTTATCATGTCTACCTACTTTCACTTTCAAATGCCGCTAGATACGCCTACAAAAGTAGCTAAACATTCATTTAACTCAGAAATAATTTCGCTAGAAGTAGTAGCTAATTAAAAATATATATATATATAATCCACATTCCAAACTACATTTTGTTACACATCAAATTTCAAACTGAATTTTCATCAAATTATAAATAATTTCCCAATTTTTAATGTAGGCTATTAATCATGCTTCACGGATTGCCGGTTGGTGACCGCTGCTCTAATATACAACGCTATTATAAATATGTTAAAATTTTCTCTAACCTTGTAAATTAAAAATAAATTTCAAAAACACCATGTGAATCTGCCGTTTAATTTTCAAATAAAAAAGAATATACGTAATCAAACATCAATGTTATGATTTATTTTTAAAAAAAGAAGGAAACAAAGATTTGTGATGCTATTAAAACATTGTAACAAATTCGAATGACTGGTAGGAATCGTTCCTAAGTAATAATGGCAGAAGTGTATAGTATAACAAAACAAATGTAGTTCAAATACATCTGGAACGACTGACATTTTGATCCATTACATAAGTATGAGCGTAGAAGGCAAATTAATCGTTCTGTTGTGATTGAGCATGTACAAATGTTATATATGTGAGTGCTTATTTAGGAGTACAAATAATGACATTTTGAGCATCATTATTTCCCAATTCGTTGCTTTATTTGGAACAATACCAATATAAACACACGCTATTTACTTTTTTTGGTAATAAGCTACTTTCGTTTGCGATCTCATACTCTGATTCTAACAATATAAACATGAAATCAATTTATACTAGACATTGTGATACATTTTTATTTATGTAATAATATTTATGCTTAAGTTATACTTAATTAATTGATATTATTTAGGGGAAAACACTTTATCTGTGTTTGTGTTGACACTTTTAAAACTTAAACAATGTGAATAAAAGTTTATACTGACTTGCTATGATTTTATGGCTAACAATTTTCCAACATTCAAAAATTTACAGAAACTGGAAATATGTGAACATATTAAACAAAAGTTCGAAATTTAATTTTTAAATACCCGCTTATTGCTTCTTTCTTTTTGTATAAAAACATTGCTATTTTTCTCAAAAAAAAAGTGTGATTACATACCCAGAAAATATATTCCTTAAATTTCAATAGTATGTATAATAAATATTTTTATCTAAATATTTCATAAAATCTACTTTATTTTTTACATGCCTAAGAAAACAATTTTCTATAAAGAGAAAAGAGATAAAAAAAAATATTTGAGATTAATGCATAAATAATTTTTGTCAAAGCTAACACTGTCAATTGGTATTATAAGTATAGCTGTAATTAAGGACTAAACACACACATTAGTTAATTAAATTCAATGTATTCTAAGAACTTAAGTATTTGAAAATTGGCATTATATTACTAGTGTGAAAAATTTGACTAAATTTTTCTGTTGAATTTAAATGTTTTTTTTTTATAATTTACTACTTTTTTAATCTTCAAAACTGTGAGATTAATTTTTGTTTAAGCAAAATATGCTGAACACATTTAAAATTTTGAAATACATATTTTATAAAATGATGTAAGTTGTGAGGGAAAATATTTTATTAGATATGTAATGAAACAAAACT
Source organism: Trichonephila clavata (assembly GCA_019973975.1). NCBI lineage: Eukaryota > Metazoa > Arthropoda > Arachnida > Araneae > Nephilidae > Trichonephila > Trichonephila clavata. Next base: position 57,098 of record BMAO01003413.1, read on the forward strand.
TGTTAACGTAGGTACATTTGATAGATACTTATTCAGAGAGACGTTAGTATTTTATGAACAACACGCCACAAAGCAACGCGGGGGTGTTCCTTGTAATTTTGAAACACGGTCAAGGGTCAACGACACCTGATCTGGCAACCCATTCTCCTAAATTCCACACCAAGGCAACGAGATGAATTTGAACCACGATAGCTTTAACGTCCCTCAGCTACTGTACACGGTTGGTCGTTGAAAGTACTTAGGCTTGAACTCATTGTACGAGTCTGTGATTATGCACACAAGACGACCAAGACCAGTGTGAAAAAGAGAACATTTTTTTAAAAATCACACAGCTAAACATATATACATCGCATGCTTAGTTAAAAAAATAAATACGAGCACAAAATATAAATAAATTTAAACAATTTTTAAACACATATTTCTATCTGTAAAAGACTACAATAATTTAATCATAGAAATACCAGTACTTTTATAGACTTATTTATTTAGTAAGAAGGGAAAAAAGAAATTAACTCGGAATGTATTCAATCATCATAATGAAAAATGATAGAAGGAATAATGAAAAACTTTATTTTTGAAATTTATACAGAGCAGTTCCTTAGTAAAATTCATAATAAGCCGTTTCTCTTCGCAGTTTTGAAATAAAACAGAAAAAGCAATCCTTCAAAAATCAAATAAAGCAACTAATATTCATCACAATAATTGCAATATCTTTGAAAAAGTGATGCAGTATTAATTTTTTTGTAATTTTTTTCCACAATGCTCGCAAAGAAAAAGTGGAGATAAACACTTTTCACTAAAATTGATTTAAATAAGCTACACGTCTCATATATGTTGGCTTATTGAATATTAAGTTTTTATTATTGCTTGGAAAAGGGGGTTTTTTCCCCAAAAGAATTGAAAATTAATATTTTTCGCAGAATCTGCTTATGAGCTGTGAGTACCTCATTTTTTTTCCAGGTAATTGATTAAATTTTTCCGACATGACTTCGTTCAATCTCAAGCGTTAAAATTACAATAAAATTTTTAAAAAACTTTGCAGGTACCTTTTTTTATATTGTGTTAGATATAATGGCAACGATGGCATTGAAGTTTTAGTTGTGTGAATATAGAATGTAATAAATCTTTTTCCTCTTTGTTTTCAGTGTGATGATAGATATTGTTTAGTTCGTGTTCACTAAGGGATCTCAGAGATTTTAATTTTATCTCGAGGGGTGGAAATATAAACAATTTTCAAACAAGTATACTTTTTTAATTGTTTTATTAATTTATAATTAATTTATTAATTTTATTAAATTTTAATTAATTTATTTTATTAATTTAATTTTTAAAATTATGATTATATTTTAAACATTTTACACTTTTCTGAAGCCCATTCCTTTATAAATAATGTGTAAAAGATGCGAATTATTTAATTTTAATTTCAAAGATTTATATATATTTGAATATTGTTTATATTTTCAGCCCTCTGGAGAAAGTTAACACCCCTGAGACCTCTTTAATGTCTATACATGATTTTAATCCATATAGTAATACAATTATCACACATTACTGCCAGTGTATTTTTAAACGCCATTACTTAAATTAATGAAACACTGCAAAAAGAGTTAGTTGATAAACTATGATATTGTAAGGCAGCTGTAATTACATTTTTTGTGTTGGCATTTAGAGTTTATCCTCCATATATGGCTTGATCTTCCGTTCATGCTCGGTGAAAAGAAAATTCACAAAAAGGTAAAGTATCTGTAACTATTTGATAGAATTTAATAAAATTTTAGTAAGCAATAGAAATGGTAAATCGATGCCTTTTGGAAATACTCTTTATACTGAACCTTTCATTTTCCAAAGGCAAAAAAAAAAAAAAAAAAAAAAAAACGTAGAATTTTGGATGAAGAAAAAAAATGTAGCAAAGCTAACCTTCACAGCATGTATTTCGTTAAACTAGAACTTTAAAAGAAAAAAAAAGAAATAAAATATCGACGACATTTTATATCTAACTTTTCCAAATTTCACTCAAACGTACAGTCTATCTTAAAAACTGAAATTCACATAGCATTTCAAGTCTTAAAAAACGTTTGGTAAAATGCCCACAGCCATGAGAAACCTATATCAGAGAAAAAAGAGGATATAAAATAAATCCCAAAATATAATCAGAAAAATAAGAAATGAGTAAAAAACGTATAAAAAGGACAAACTCAACCTCTTTACTGAAAAGGAGACGATCTTTCAGCCTGGCTAGGAGAAAAAGCTTCCATCCCACCACCGTGTCATTCCTCTCCACTGTCCTCCTACATTCTCAAGAAATGAATGGAAAGAACAGGAAGACCAAGAATTTAGCAGTAGTGAAGAGAGGCATGGAAGAAAATAAAGAAATCCATAAAGAGAAGTAGAAAAAATGATAGATAAAATTGTCTGGGTGTTTCAGTGGACTCGGAAGGGACTAGCCAACAGATGGCTGGAAATATTATTTCATTCAAAATACAATTCATTGGATCTATCATCTACAGTCATTGATCTAAGCGATATTGTTATTTACGTGTACTGTTGCTAAATATAAGGCAATTCCAAATAAAGGACGCTATCCAAAGATTAGTTCACATTCTTTATAACAATGATTTTTTTTTACCTGAAACCTTAATTTCTTTTTCCTGCTAGAAAAGTTATAAGATCAGTTAAATATAAGTACCAGCTTTTTTCAAAGTTTTCTGCTCCAAAGTATAATAAAAAGATTTTAAAAAATGTATGCTTCTTATTGTAAAAGAACTACTATTTTCGTTTATTCTTATTTTTACTTTTGAGACAAAAATACATCATCAATAAAAAATCCTAAACTTCTCTTCCTTAAAGAATTTAGCAATAATGAAAATAAGCACGATAGGAAGGAAGAAAAATCCGTAAAAATGGAGATGAAAAAATATAATAAAAATAGACTGTGTGTTTGTTTCACGGGACAGAAAAAAGGTTACGGAGCAGATGTAACTTTTTGTCCAAAAGAGGGTTCTTGGACCACAATCTACATTTGTAACAAATAACATTATCATTTTATCCATATTGAATAATAGATAATTTTTTCACACGTAGCTAGCTAATTGTGTAAATTTTTTATCAAGTAGAGTTATTAGTTTTCCGTTTTGTGTATTTTGTAAATTGAATGCTATTTTTATAAATTGATTTAAAAGAACTAAAAACACACATTTTAATAGCTTGTTCAGTATTTTACATGAAAGAAAAATATTTCAACTGTTTCTGATTTGTTTATTTGCATTGTACACCTTATACTTGTACATCTTATTTCTAATTTTGAAAATTAAAATGCCAAAAATAGTAATATGAATACACTTAAAATTTACATTACAAAATTAAGCACTGTAATTATTATTTGTAAGCATTTAAAGCGTCTTTGTTTAGTCTATGTAGGAAAAATAATGCATTTTTTTAAAAGGGAAAATTCTTTGAACTGTATTCTTTGAACTTTGAAGTTTTATTTTGTAATAGACTCAAGTCATTGCCACATTGATTGGAAAATAAAGATATTTCAATTGCCACTTTGAAGTAATCAGTAGCTTTCATTAAAAGTAATTTTCTATAAAATATTTTATATATTACCTTTATAGAGAGCCTCAGTACTATGAATTCCTTTTTACTAGTATTAACTCATATATTGACATATTTTATGAGGGGATTAAGGACAATCTTACGATTTTATGAACATCATTTCAATACTTTCTATAGTAATCATATTAAATCATTACATTTTAAATAGCTTTTTAAAGAAACGTCTTAAATTTCACTAACGTTTTTTAGTATTACATTTTCAAAAATTTAATGTGTCATGTTATTTTGATACTAATTTAATAATGTATTTGAACTATACAATAAGTTTTTGCTTTTTATTGTTTTGTTTATTTGCAATCTACTAATATTCTACATATATCATTACATATGCTTTCAATTTATGAAATTATTACTTTTTACGGTTTGTAGTTTTATTACAAAAAATGATTATATAAAATTATTATTGACATTTTTGTTATCAGAACCCGCGTCGCATGTGAATACATATTTTGTCTTAGAAAAGGAAAAGGACATGTTTCCTTTAAAACTCAAAGTATATATTATGATTACATCATTTCTGAGCTCATTTTCTGCAACAAAATATATCATGGCAATAAAATTTTCAGTGTCTCAGAAGTGCAAAGTATTTCAAAGGGAGATCTAAAACTTTTAAATAACTAAAATTCAAACCTTAATTCCGATGGGGAAAGAAGATATATTGAATGTATGTGAAAAGTACAAAAATAAAAAAATATAAAAAAAGAACATGATATTTTTCAAATCTTAGTAGTGTTTTTGAAGTCGAATGATGTTTAGCATCATATTTTTCCGGCTCCTGCGCTATCTGAAGGCTCTACTGAAAATTTATTCATATACTACTAAAATGACCTTCCTGGCCTTTTGGGATTCAAGAAAAGCGCAAGATGCATAGAAAGATTTTTTGACGAATATAACCGGATTACAAAGAAAGTAAACAACATCTGATGCCAAATATCAAATAATAGGGAATCAAAAAATAGTATAAAAGAACATGATATATCACAGAGATAGAATATTGACACAGTTTATTTCTTATTTATCAAGAATGACTGTTAATTAGCATAGTTATTCCTTTAATAAGTTGTATTTTTTTTAAAAAAATACGTGACTTTTTAGTTAATTAATGGTTGCTCTAACATAACCCAGAGAAAAAAAAACTAGATATAATGTTTTGATAATTTCATTATTTAATCACAGTTAAATATATATGGGTTGCAAATATTTTTTAAAAGTAACACGTGAAATGCACCATTTCCTTAGAAATAATTTTTAAAAAAAGCAGAAATTTTCTCAGTTATTTTTCCACTTATAAAATAAGTAATTAAGTAAAACTGCAGAAGTGTTTCAAAATCATTACTCAAGTTAGACTGATATCATATAGAAAAACTAGTAAAATAAATTGTATGTATGTCTGGTTAACTTTTTAAAACATGCCTGTGATAAGTGAAGACCTGATTTAAAAGTCAAAGAATACAAGTGGTATATTCCAGTTAAAAAGGTTCAGGCTACTTAATTAATTTACCCGATGATGCTGATGCAAAGTAGTTACTTCGATAATTCTATCATAATGCTTAGAAAAGTTAACTTCCAAGGGAATCTAACGCAGAAATATTTCTTAAATTTTTAAGGTGGTAGTGAAATTCAAATACATGGATAATATTTAATTCACTGAGATTAGATAAACCTAATTTTTTTCTTTTAATGTGTGCATGAGAAATAGAAGGGATAATCCAAGTGTATTTCTTGGTTCGCATATGTTACTATTCCTGCCAGCTGGAATTAAACTACGCGATTTTACCGGCACACACATATATATATATATACCTCTCACTCTTCGATCCCTACCTATTTAATGAATTCATTGGGACTGAAAATTTTATTCGTCATTTTGGGGTTATTTATAATATCGAAATCCAAAAAAGTACAAATTGTTTGTATTACTTTTTGGAAATTCTGTTCTAATCAACTACACACAAAAAATATCCATATTTAGAAACTGCACACTTTCTATTCAGCTGCCAAAAGTGCTGGTACCATTGGATGAGAAAAGGAATTTCCTGTCCCATTCAAACTCACACAATAGGTTACACTCATGCCTTACTGGCATCCGTTAAGTCTTATAATGGGCTGTATATAATACGCACACACACACACATATATATATATATATATGTGTGTGTGTGTGTGCGCGCATGTAAGTTCTTAAGTGTGTGTGTTCCCTTGAAAAATTTCAATTCATAACGGTCAAGAGCCCTCTGTGACTTCGCGTGATATTTAATTTCGAGTTTACGCACCTAACAGGAAATAATCTCCTAACCTTATCTCCGAAAAACTGAAACTTTGGCTCTTTTAAATGCGCGGATGAGGTAACTTTACTTCACCAATCAGAAAAAAGCCATTACTGGAAAACGTAAGATTTTAATAGATTAAGATTGACTATGGATATAATTAGACATGGTTTCGGGAGCGAAGAATGGATGGTTCTGTTGTTGTCCTAATTATTCGCATGCCTAGCTATTTGTGTTAGTGATGCACTTTTCGTATAGCTGCATGTTCCTCACTAAAATACAGAAGTTTAACGTCTAACAGCCTCCTCTTCCTTTCCACGATTGCAACTATCACCCAAAGGTATATATATGCGATAACCATAACACTGTTTAAGCCAGATCGGAAGAAAATAGTTCAAGGTCAGCGGTGTATATGGATACTGCAGCATAAATGCATCTGTTTCTTTACTTCTAAAATATAAATAACTCATTACAATCAGTAGAATTTAAATCACACTGTTTTAGTCTCTCAAATAGAGTACATTAAAAATTACACACACATTGATTTACACTTATATATATAAATCCCTGTTAAAATAATGTTTTAATTTTAAAAAAAAATTATGAAAACATTTCCTACGTTAAAGCTTTTTCAATAATTCTGTTCATTTTTTAAATTTCGTAATCTCAGAATTTGTAATGTACGAAATTTAGGTCGAAGTCAAAAGGTTTTACGACTGGATTTCTGAGCAACTTTTGGCCTGACTGGCATCTGGCTTGGCCTGCTACCCTCCCTACACTGTGTAAATCTTCACAAGCCACCTAACCTCTGAAAAGACAGTTGAGGGTCATGATGCCCTCAACCACAATATTGATTATTTTTCTCTTCCCTTGAAAGAGTCAAACAAATTGTAAGAAAGGAGATTTATTCCCAGCAAGTGGAAGCACCAATAGACATCAGTAACTTCGATTGACACCCTCCCCATGTGATTCACAGGAACCCTAGGTCTAGGCTCCACCCTATCACCATGGCAACGAAGCTCATGGAAACCACAAATTCCATCAGACTTAAAAGAAGGAAGTGGTCATCCCCTTATTTCAGGGCTTGCTGTCATCATAGTTAAAATAATTTTTATCTACCAGTTCCTGAATTTTATATATTTTTTTAAAAATTAAAATTCAAACGCCAATAAAATAATATTTTTTTAAAATTAATTTTGTTGAATTTATGATTTTACATAAGGTAGAAGTAGAAAACACATATAAGCTCACTATTTGAATAACAGAGCTGACTTTTTGACGAATATTATTGAGAAAGTGTTCTGGTTTAGGTTGACGGTTTATAATACATCCACTCATCAATATAACAGTCACTGTTATATATTTTCCCAAAAAATTTTTAATTTTAATATTTTGTTTAAATAAACATTAAGTCACGCTATTTGAGATAAATATCTTATTTTACTAGTAATAAAAAGTATGTCTGTTTCCTTTAAAATTGCCCTTTAAAGTCATATTTGATGATATTAAATTATTTCTCTACAAATATTTTCATGTTTAAAGTAATTGTGAATTGTGTTCAGTGTTTTTTTTTCTAATATTATTTAACATATTACTGTTTATGTTGAGTAACAGTTGTAACCTTTTTTATAAAATATTTCTGAGTCTGCTCTAGTATCAATTTTCATAAATTCTTAATAATAATCATCAATGTTTGTAAATATTTTAATTCAAATATCTACAACTAAAAGTGCCACATAAGATTTAATGTAAGAAAATACAAACTGATTAATGAAAATACTTGAATATAAACATATCTTAATTATTTTGGAATATTTTGAAGCATGGTAGCATTATTTTTTGTAACATTCTTTTGTTTCTGTTTTTATTTGTATGCTAATCTTACTTAAGTTTCGATAATTTATTTCTTGAGCAATAAATAACGAAAACATGTTTATAGAGAAAACACGCATTTTAAAATCTCATTATTAAATGAATTTTATGTATTAGCTTTATTTTCCAATTAAACTTTTAAAGTAGGTTTGCTTTCCAGTTGGTTTCTTATATTATAACGTAAAAGATGAATACTTATTGAAAATAGACAAAAAACTGTTTTTATAATTAGATGTTAAGGCATGTGTATATGTAATATGATAGGCTATTAAAATACTGATATATGATGAACTTTTAAGTATTTAATTCATAATAAACATGATGCATATTAAATTTTCATTTTAATAAAAAAATATATTCTACGTGATTCCTTGAAAGCTTCCAAACTGATAAAACGATGAAATAAGGGGACTGGTACTACTTATAATCAGTATACAGTTCTAATATATTATTAAAAGGGATTTTAAATCATCCAGTGTTTTATTACGAAATAATTTAGAATAATTTTCAATGTCCCTTAAACCGGAGCACTGAGTCATCACAGGCTCATGAAATTGTTAATTCTGGGAAAACTGTTTATTTGTTACCAATGACCTTGACAGTATCCTTCTATATTATAGTATTCATGGGAACTCTCTAAAATGCCTTTGTCACATATCTACCTCTTTTTTGAGAGTGGCAAACGTGTTTTTTTTTTCCAGTTTTAAAGTACTTGTTTTGACTGAGTTTCCGCACGGCCACTTTTACTCCAAAATATTTTCTATGAGCATACTGCATTTTTCTCCTGTGAACACCTTGGTGGTTTTGATTGCTGTGTTATACATTTTATTATGGTTTATATCTGTAAATGAGCGGGATATATAAAAAGAAAATGGCATCTGGGATCTTTATTAAAGGAAGTTGAAACTGATCAAGCAAGGGAAGAATCTGCTGAAATAATGCATATTAAATGTGATGGCGAAAGTAAATTTGAGAATAACTATAAACATGAAACGTTTGAGTTGAAAGGAAAATTTTCAAATACTACCTAAAGAACACCATCAAGAAAAATACGAAGCCACTAGTGTACTACACTTCACACAGTCAAAAAGACACAAGAAAGAAGAAGTTCAACATGCTATTTGCTGGTCATCAAAGGACAATAAAACCACAATAACGTAAGCAAAATATGACAGTTTTTCTTGCAAATAACAATCCTGTAATATTACTGTCTGTGATTTGAGACTTTTATTAAAGGCCCGCACATTTGAAACGTCTTGGTTCAGTTTGATTGATATTTTTTTCCTCAAATTATCAAAAGAAAGATTGAAATGTCTTTAAAAATAGGAAAATATACTTTCTTTTAATTAAATTATTCACTGGAATTACGATTTTTATCTTGTAGAATGAAAATAATTAAGAAAAAAGAATTAGGGTGACTCATTCACCCCACGTGACCATTACCGTTAGTATCAAATGCATGCTTGCTCCCGCGTTAAGCAAACCTTAAAAGTTAAATATTGATTATACTTAATTTGGCAAAACCGTATTTATATCACAGAGTTTCAAATCCCATGGCTCAAGTTTTATACAGCTATATTGAGAAACTCAAAAAATAATTCAGCTTTTTATATTTATTACATTAAATAATTGAAGCCTTTTATACTATCCGTACTTTGATATATCATTATTATTTTTATTCTTGAAGTAACACACACAGTAAAAATTCACAGATATTCTCATTAAAAGGTACTCTAATGAGCGTAACTTCTAAAAATTGTATTACTGATTAACTCAATCAATGATAATTGATTTAATAATCACCCAGTTAATGACTTTTGCATTGTTTGTGTAGGAACAAAAAACAGTCATTTTGTTTTAACCTGACAAATGGTTTTCTTTTGATGGTGGAGAATTGGAATAAATATTAACTTAATATGATCATATTTATAACAGAAAAAGGACTTAAAAAAATTACAAATTCTTTTCTTTTTTACATATATTCAATGCTTTTGTACATTTTTTTCTTTGTTTTTTTATATATTCTATGTTTCTTTGTTACTTAAATAAAAATATTAAGGAAAATTGTCCAAAATAAATAATATTTTCAAACAAATTCGTGAGCAGAATACAAATCTCTAGAACGTTTAGTATTCAAATAATACAAAAAGAATGTTCCAACTTCCAAATGCAATTATCTAATAGATTATCCAATATACTTGCACCCAAAACACGAACTGTTTTCTGCCCATGAATATTTTTATTCATTCTTTACTGCAAAGTAAAATTACATTAGATGTAACAAGACTACGCAGAATTTCACTTCTGTTTGATGACCGCACAGAATGCATATTATACCTAGAGAAAAACCTTTACTATCTTTTGGAAGCAATAAATATACGAAGCAAACATTCGTCATTCTTTCCACAGCGATACACGGTCGAAATAAATCATTCAGAAGCCAACTACAAGATAGGTAAGGTAGGAATACGTGTAGGGAACCAATGTATAAGAGAGGAGAGAGAAAAAAGTCAATTTCTTTCCGATTACGACGAGGAATTATAGAATTCGGTCTTCTAACTGACGTGTCCTCTGAAGGCAGTAATCTTGTCGTTTTTGAGACCTGACTACATGACCAGTTTAAAAATTCATTCTACAGTTTTTAGAAAGATATTCTTGCTTTTCGTTGATTCTAAACCTTGCATTTTTATAAGGATAGATTTTGATGCGGTTTAGTTTATGTAAAAACATCATATTTAATTCCTTCTACGTAAAATAAAGTCACAGATAATTCTGGATTTTAATTTGTTTCAGATAATTATAATAAATTTTGTATATTTTTTCAATGATAGATAATGTTTACATCACATTGATAATATTTTTAAAAGTATAATTTCAGCTATAAATGAAAACCTCTAAGGTATATATATATATATATATATATATATATATATATTCTCGGGTGGTAAATAATAAAATTATGATGTCAAAATAAGCTTTCTAACTTAAAATCAGTCGGAGTGACTTCATATTTTAGTTTTACCAAAACAATCGTTAGAAAATGGAATCTTTTTTTGGCAAAGGAAAACAAAACAGATCTAAACTGTGCCAATAGGTGGCCCCATCAGGGAGGAAACATGCAAATTAGAAAAGATTTGACTTGCGCACAGCAGTTATGGCTGTGATAAAAATGCAGAGTAATACTGCAGGCACATATAATATTTTGCATCTTGGATTCTTCATTATGACTCCGATAACGAAAGATCGCTCTCTGCTGGTGAGTCTGTTGTTGATTTTACAAATCCCATATTGACTAGCAATTCTAGAAAATCTCTATGAATCCAAATATCTCCAAAACGTCTAAAAGTAGAAGAATTTCCTGAAGGATCTCGTCCTTCCAAACAAGCCACGATATGGCAGGGTTGACCAAATCGGAATAACACCAGTGGCCTTTCATGAAGATCTTCTGACCCTGACGAAAAGTGAGTGCTTTTATGTGGCAACTCATAGAGGGCGAGAAGACAGTCTAATATTTCCTACGCATAAGCTTGTATGTGGACCTCCTGGATTTCTCCTGAAGTACCAAGGATGATGAGGGGGAGTTCTTCTTCCAAGTCGATATAGATCAATCTTCCTAAAGGATAATTCACTAAGCGTAAGTGTCCTACTAGGGCTCACCTTCTCCTCAGCTCAACCCCGGCCAAGAAATCAGCCTTCTCATTAGGATCAATCCCCATGGGTTTGGGATCCACTGAAAATGTACCCTATGACTAGAAAAAACCCGATCAAAAATATTTATTATATCAAGGTTAGTGTGGTCCCCTATAGATGTCCAATTAGAATGATTCTGAACTGAAGCATGGCTGCTTGAATCATGAAATTGATTCTCGGCAGCACATGTGAACTACAAACCCCTTCTGATAGTAATAAGCTCTGATCTAAGCACTCAACATTAATTTGAATTTGTAATCTTACTTTCCACGGCACCGGAAGGATTTAGAATGTGTACTCCACCTACCATAAATTTCCCAATCCCCTTTGCTGTCATCATTATCAATCTTTAAAAAAATTCTGGGTAATAATGTGGATTGTTTCCACAGAGCCAGCTAACTGATGTGATCTCAGAGTGTCCTCCCCCTCTTCAAGTTCTGAGTGTTGCCTCAAAGTGACGGAGTGTTGTATCTAGGTGGTTTGGGTGAAGTACGTCTGGAGAATTTTATCCTGATAGGGTGACCCTAGATGTGTAGGGCATACAAATTTGCTCAGATAAAACAGACAAGTACCCGAGTCTAAATCATCCTTCTCCTTTTAGGTACCCCGGCCCCTAAAAGCCAATTGAAGTTCATTTTTTCCCTTTATCATGAATCATTCTCTTATTGTTACAAACGCAACTTCGCTCGTCTTGCAGGATAATCAGGGGCTCATTTGAAGTTTAATTAGATGGTCTCTTTCGACAAATATACTACGTGGAATCTTTTTCTTTTGAACAGGTACTGTGCGTTAATAGCTATCAAGAAGCTCGAGGAATTAAAAGGCATAATATCCGGGCCAATGATCACAAACGGCCTGGAGAAAATGATAGAAAACTGCTAAGGAACTGGTTTATATTTGATGAAAAACCAGGTAAGGTTAAAAATCATTTGTGGTGGTGGAAGTGGAAGGCGTGGCTATAGATCAACAAGAACAGACGAACAACAGTGCAGGAACCAGCAATGCACAGGGAATGAGACGGATGTTTTATATGGCAAACATCACTGTGTGCATAATTCTACGAAACACCTTAAGCTTCATCTGCGCAACATAACTCATGTGCAGCAGGCTACCCTTTGACCTGAAAGCCAGTAAATACTTTCAACTGCATTTTCTTGCCCAGATGGAAGTGGATAATGGATGGTCATGGAATATTCTGTAGTCTGATGGAGCCCATTTCCACTTGCAAGATTCTGTAATTACTCAAAATTGCAGGTAATGGGTGACTGATAATATACCTCCACTATAACCATTACCTCTTCATTCTGAAAAGATCACTGTATGGACCGAAATAACGGTAACGATTGTTATCGGTATATTCTTCTTCGAGAAGATAGCACGTGCAGGTCCAGTAACGAGCACCATTACAGCCAAGTTGTTTGAAACAATTTTGAGAAACCATGTCCTTCTAGCACTTCAGCTGTGTCAGTGAGTGGATCGTACAGTATTCATGCAAGATAGTGCTCCATCTCACATTGATACTCCTGTGAAACCTCTGCAGGTAATTCATTTCGGAGATGATAGAATCATAAACCAACATTTTTAAAAGTGTCGTCAAAATTCCTCCGACTTAAAGTTATTTTTTTTAACTCTGGAAATACCTGAAGAATAATGTTTACAGCTGATGTATTTCGAATATGGTTAACTTGAATGCAAGAATCAAGCGTCACATCCACAGCATCCCCATAGATGCTCTGCGATCAGTTAGGGAGCATGTCATTTTAAGGTTTCAACTAATAGTGGAATAAGGCGCAGAGCTGTCGAGCAATTTATACAATAATATTCCGTGCAGTGTTTTTTTTTCATGAAGGTTCTCTCTTTCTCTTATCACTATCATTGTTTTCGTTGTGAACACATATTATTATCTTTTCGCAAATTTATTTATTTTTGAGTCGGTTGTTTTCTTTCAGTTAAATAGCATTTCTGTGATTAACGGATATATTATAGCTTTTCCACTGGTAGCACCAACTTTTGGCAATTTTTTTACTATTTCGTATATTTTATCGAAATAAAATTCTACTACCTCACTAATGCTCAGGAAAATATTGGTAAATACGAGGGTGGTCCCAGAAGTACAAGATCCGTCAAAGAAATTTTGGAAATAAGTATATTTATTTTTCAAGATAATCTTCTTTCAGCTCTATACACTTTTCCCAGTGATGTTCAATATGTTCGATACCCTTTTTATAATAACAACTGTCTTGCTCCGCAAAATAGCCATTAACTCCCGACATCACTTCTTCATCGTTGGAAAATCTTTGACCACTGGGCCATTTTTTTGAAGTTCGGGAATAGAAAATAATCTGAGAGGGCTAAATCTGGCGAATAGCGTGCATGAGATAGCAATTCAAAATTTAATTCATTAATTTTGGTCATTGCAATAACGGATTTGTGAGCAGGTGCACTGTCTTGATGAAGCAAAACGTTGTCCTTAACCAAATGTGGCAATTTTTGCTTGATTTCTTCGCTCAAACGTTGCAACATGCTCGCGCATTACTCGCATTTGATATATTTTTCCTTCTCCAAGATAGTTAATAAAATTTATCCCACGCTCATCTCAAAAATCTGACGCCATAACCTTGCCTGCTGGTGGAACTGCCATTGCCTTTTTCAGTCCATTGTTTTGATTGTTTTTTTGTCTCGGGTGTGAAGTGATGGACTCATGTTTCATCCATGGTTAAGAAATGGCTAAAAATTTCTGTTTGTTGCTTTGAAATTTCGATAAACACTCAATTGAACCATCCTCGCTACACTGTTTTTGTTCGAATATGTGCAAAAGCAGCACCCACTATGCACACAGCTTTCTCTTCAAATTTTCAAATAACATGCGATATACCTCACATTCGAAATTCCTACTATGGCTGCTAGCTTGCGAACTTTCAGTAGATGATTATCCAGTACCAATTTGTGGATTTTCTTCACTATTTCTGGAGTTTTCACATTATTTGGTCGACCACGGCGATGCTCGCCTTAGCAAATAGTACGGCCTCGTTTAAACTCTGTTGCCCAATATTTTACAGTTGTAAGCAAAACCTGACTCACACCTAGAGTAGAATCTAAGTCAGCTTCAATATTGGTTGGGCTGAGACCTTTCAAATAAAAGTATTGTAGCACATATAGCTATGACCATTTTTCTTCATTTTTACAAATTCACTGAAAAAGTACACTATTGATGGCTGCCAAACAAATACTAAACAACGTGGTGTCTTCAAACTTGAAACATATACTTTATAGATTGCAAACTTTCTAATACAGTGATAGTTTTCAATCAACTACCGTCATCTCTAGGTCATGCCGGGCACTTCTGGTACCGCCTTCGTATGGAGTCATATTGGCCAGAAGTTTTAAAGTTAGATTGCATTGAAAACACAGCTTCAAATGCAATACCCCAGTATATACTAAATTGCCAGAAATCTTAAGAAATAAAGAATAGTAGTTTTAAAAGACCCTATAATTCAAAAATAAGAAAACCTGGTTGAAGAAAAGCATACTCTTAGCCTTGGTAATTAAGATTTTAGGGTTAAACATGTATATATATAGAGAGAGAGATCGAAATAGGTATAGATACCTATTTCGACCTATATATATTTATTACTTTTGGGCATATTAAAATTTAAAAAAAAATAAAGCTTCTGGCACTAAACATTTATTATAACTCGTTTATATTGCACGTTATTGCGCTTTTATAAAATCTCCAAATATTTTAGGGTGTATGTAAATGAACCACTCCTGGAACGTATAAAAAATATTCCAGTTTTTCTCTCTTTCACATTTGTTTTGGCATTTGTGTCACCAGTAAATCAAAAGTTAAAGTATATGAATCCTATGTGTCTAGAGGATTAATCTAATTACTCTGTTTCGTAAGCTTCAGCAGCTAGTTTAAATGAACAAAGACATTGACTGAAATCATTGGGAGGGGGAGAGGGGCAAGACAAAAGTTTCCAGGTTGATAATTCTTGTCGACAAACTAATACTGATCGATCATCTATTGTTCTTCTTGTCGAGTATCTTGACCTCAAATCCCCCAAGGTCAGCACCTAAGTATCATGCCGTCCATTTTCATTGCATTCTTTCGCGCGCGACTGGAGGCAAATTGATTAATCCACTGGTGTACAATCCCTTGAGACATTTGCTTCGCCTCTTTACTGGTAATTTATGATTATTTGCTACGCATTGTTGCTTCTTTGTTTATCGCCGAGCTCTTGTAACCAGATATTTTCACCCTTGGAGAGGATATTACGCAACCTCAAGAGGTTTCAAAACCGTTTTGCTCAGCGGGGAGGATCATTCAAAGGATGTTTCTCTAAGAAAGGATTTGTGTTTCCTAGGTTTCTTACATCTCCGCTGCTTTTTATACTAGGCAAAATCAATCTGTTGCATTCATTAAAAAATGGATATAAAAGGTTTGTCGGGCATCAAAGACAAGTTTAATTCCAAACAGTGTGAATACAGAAAAAAACTGCTTAAGCAGTAAATAAATTCATTTTATATCTTTTGAATAGATATGGATTTGCATTTTGATATACTAGTTTGTGCTTTAAAGTTTATGCCATTTTGTATTCTGAGATCTAAATATTGGTTTTTAATGAAAAAGAATGCTGCTTTGTGTGGCAATGTGGGAATTTATATTCAAAGTTCATACTTCGGTTTCGTCAACATTTGAATGAAATCTATTTGGAAGTCAGTAAAACAGAAATTTGTTTGCTCTGTAAGGTATACTAAGGAATAACTTCAACACGCTAAAATCAATGTTTACCTTTTTGTTTACTTATTCATAAAATATATAGTCATATTATTTGACAGGAGAATAATATGAACGGTTTAAAAAAATTGTTTTTCATCTATAAAAATCTATGTAAACACTCTAGTTTACTATTATTTTTATAAACGTCTAGATCGAATTACTTATTATTCTTAAGTAATCGAATATATATTGGTCCTTAGTGAGTCATTAAAACTATTTATAAATCATTCTAACTGGATTTCTTAAAAATAATTTGTAATATTATTAATTACGATGTGAAATCGTATGTATTTCTGTTTTATCTGAAGCTGTTTTTGTAGTACAAATTTTACTGATGCGAAGGTATAACAGAAAATATATATTTAATGCTATTTTTGATATATATACACTATATAACATAAATCACGAAACATCAAGAAAAAGTCATCATCAAATGTCATATTTGATGAGTCCACGGTACCTAAATGATCATGGTTGCGATCTCGTGGCGGGCGTTGTTATTGGGTTCGAGTTCCTGTGGCATTAAGTCCGACCATTTAGATGTTTCAGATCTGTTGAAACACGAATATTCTTCAAGTTAGAGAGGGGTGCAATTTTGAAAAGTGGAGAGCAACTTCAGTTATCATCCTCGACTCTTGACTGAATTTCAAAATTACACGATCCGTTCGCGGAAGCCCTAGTTTTGATTCAGAATGCAAAGACAATAAAAAATAAAATTATCAAATATGACAAAAATCGGGAGATGTGATGTACATGTGTGAATATAGAAGGCGAACTATATCGTAGGACTTTAGTAATTTGTTCAGGAGATACAGCTACAGGAAATAAGAATTAAACAATGTATGACTCAAATCTAGCTCTGATGTATGATTTTATCAGGCTGTGTATTGACTCGCAAAGTTGAAAAGTGTCCGACGGTGGAATTATTTGTCAAAACATGTCAACTGACGAATCTGATCAGCAGAATCCTAGGATGGCCCCAGATGCCTGTTAATCAGAACCCAAACATACTCTGTTGGGTAGATATGCAGTGATCTCTCTAGTCAGAGACACAGCGTCACTTCGTGTTTTTGATTTTATGTGTGTGTATTAGAGTTCATATATTTTTGTATACATATATAAGGTGATAAAGAAGAGGAATGGAGAGAGAGAGATAGAGAGCAATATTTTAAAAATAAGAAAACTGACGTAGTTTTTGCAACATAAATGTCAAGGCAAAAATGTCAAGGCCTTAATTTAAGGATACATCACCATAAGAAAATGTTGTATACTAAAATAGACCTGTTTATTTTATAGTATGATTAAGTATTAGGAAACATTTTTCTGAGACAGCTAACCAGAGTCTAGAAATTGATAATCAAATTTCCCTAGTTATACTTTAAATTTTATATGTTGAATAATTTTGAAAAAAATAAATGCATTATTCAGAATACCATCAGCAAAATTTCGTGATCAGAACGCGTGATTTCTTAAATATTTATTTCATTGCTTAAATTCCGAAACATGCTTCTTTAATGAATAAGATTTAGACACAAAAGTATTGCATCACATGTATTTTAATAGCTTTCAAATATAATGAGAAAAGTGCAATGTATATATCAAACCATATAATTTATCAAAATATATTAACTATAAAAATTTAATACGTTCAAATCAGACAAAATAAACAAGAACGTCTCAAGTGGATGCATTGTACATATTTTTGTATGTATACAAATGCATTTCTCATCATTCATGCATTTTGGTTTATCTTTGAACTTACGATTGTTGTTATGCAGACAGCCATAAGGTGCAGACACTAAAAAAAAGGTTTCTATAAAATATTTCTCAGTAAAAAAAGTAGAAGAAAAAATCTGAGCTATAGTATTATGAAAGTTCGAGATGTTGCACACACTTTCTTGTTACATAATGGAGACAAAAGAAAAATACTTTTTAGATACAACGAAATTTATTTTTTATGATTGAAATTTTCGGGACCTTTATTTCTTCAAAGCATATATAGTTAAGTTTAATAGATTTTTAAAAAAATGGTGTCTTATATTTCTATTCAATCTTTAGTCAGAAAATATCCCTTTGTATTTAAAAGAAATAAATGTTCATTTTTTTCCTTTCAAGTAAAATTGAACTTGCATTTATATTTTTAGCGTATGTGAACATGCATTTATAGTTTTAGTAAACTTCAGCATAATTTCAGAGTTTAAGCATTCAACAAGACAATTTTCGATTGCCTGTACCACTTTCTCAAATTCTTATAGAGATGAATTTATATAATATAATTGCTACTTCTATGTTCTATTCAAAATAAGTTATTTGAATTTTTAAAGCCCCGCAAATACATATAAATGCAATTTTCGAAGGATAATGGCCATTTCCTCAAATTCCCTAACTGAATATTTTGATCTTGATTGAACATAATCAGCCAGTGATTTTTTCAACAGAAAATTATTTTAAATACTGATATAGCGTGGAAGCCAGATTCCCTAACTGCAAGCTATCGGAAGAACGCATCCCAAGTGTCCGAAGGTACATTAATCACTTAACCTTTCCCATGATATTTGAAGAGTTACCAATCTTCCTTATCTGGAAACTGAATACTTTAAACCCAGAGCTCATTAACAGACTTGCAACAAGTAAACGTCGTTTTTGAGTTTGAAAGTCTTAGAGAATCGTAGGCTTTTTAACTTGAGGAATTAGAGGAATTCGTCATTTCATTTTCATTGTTGCGGATTGATTTTAGTGACAGAAGCCGCAATGTTCTTGTTATCGTTTTATTTCTTTATATCTCAAGTATTTTCATACAATTTATATCCACTCATTTTTTCTCTCTTGATGTAATTTGAATTCTGACTAAGAACACTATTTGGAACATCACGTCAATTAAAATATTGCTTCAAATCCTGATCAGGATGCAATTTAAAATTTATCTTCCAAACATCCTAATTTCACAATTTTGTTTTTGCAAAAATCTACTAGCTTTTTGGAACATAACGTCAAATAATTCAATACATCGAAATATAAGAAAAACATCAATGTTATTTTGAAAATAAAAATTACGTTACATATTTTGTATAAAAATACATATCCTGTGTTTTAATTGTCATTCGAGAATTTTGAAGTGAATATATAGGTAGTACACACACACACCACACACATATATATATATATATATATATAGTATAATGCATATATATATATATAGTATAATGCATATAGTTTTGTGTATATTTTTGAATTATGTATAGATAGAAGATCGATAGTATTGAAAATATTTATCCTGCTAATTTTCTTTACAATTATATTACTAAAAGTTCTTAGTGAAATGACAAATTGTAATTATCTTTGCATTAAGTTTTTTTAATATTTTTTTTTAAATCAGTTTTAAAGTTTATCAAAAGATGGCGCTACATGTTTCGAAATATTAATAATTCTTTATTTTATTTTAGCAGCATTGTGTTTGCTTTGGTGTAAGGTGGGTTATTGTGTAAGTCCATTTATTTTTCATTAAATTTTATATCAAATTTTAATGTTTTTAAATGTATATATATATAGACTTACTATTGCTTTATCATATTTTACTAATTTTTCTTCAATGCAGTACTGCTTATTGCTCCCTTGTATTTGGCGGGACACATAACATAATGCAGAGCTCACAAAGTAAATTGTATCTTCTAGTTTTATTGCATTGATCTGAACTCTATACTAGTAAGTACTCGTAGTCTATTAAACTGTATCGTTATATTAATAGTATTGTGTATTTTATTTAGTAATAACTACATTTCTATTATATTTCTTCATCTCCCTATGGCCCAGTGCATAGACAGATTACCGGTAAAAGTTCACTAGTCAGAAAAGTTATTTTAAACCGGCAATCTTGGTTCCAAAGACCAAGAGTTTGCTATTGTACTACCGTGGCTAACTTTTCTTACTCTCTTGACTGGTTATACTTAAGATTATAACAATTTGTATATTTATGTAATATTTATATATGTAATATCGAAAATAATTATTTTACTGTAAAAGCTAACTGTTATTGAACTTTTGGACTTTACTTTCACAATTTCTGTTATTTTGACATAGGACTTTAGCGAGTTACAATAAATTAACATATCTTTCCGGAAAGAAAATATAGCAGTAAACAATTATTATGAGATTAAAAATCTAAGTCACCTTCTTTTGCTTTTCTTTCAGGGTTAGGATAGCTTAGAATACCATTTCCAACCATGCCCCAATTTCTTGGAGAACCCAAATTTTTATTCATATGTATAATACACATAAAATTGGTTATTAAAATGATGGAAAATCTATCGACATGTGTTGCGTTCATAAATAAGTTTTCATATAAATGACTTAAAATTGCTGCAAATCAAATTTTTAATGCACAAATGGTGTATATATTATCCTACTTATACCTAATATAAAAACATGGTGACATAGAGATTTGCTTTACGGATAAAATGCTTGACGTTACAGAAATACCTGGATCTCATCCAATTAGGGCATCCTACAATAGCAAGCGCTGTTTAACAGGATATGATATCGATAGCATAACTGTACACGATATTCATTGTAAAACATCATCTTTGCGAAGAACAACTGTGAATGAAAGTAGAAGTCGATGGAAATATAATTGCAACCAGAGTAACGAAGGAACTCAACCAACAACACATGCAGATTTACATATCAAGGGAACAGTACACAAAAAATATGGGACAGTAGCGATATTAAAGCAAGAACTTCTGACAAATTATGAATGCTAAAAATCATCTTAAGTATTATAAAAGACAAAAAAAGCTTGCTAAAACGTTGCATGTATGAAAGTGACGTGGTCCAATTAATCGTCATTCATAATTTTCTTTCCAAACTGACGCTTCAACATTTGTAAAAATTCTTCATAAGTTTATCATCTAAAATGCTTTCTTCTCATTGTGGAGCAAAAAGATGGCTCTTAAATGATTTGGGCAGTGATATTATTGCTTTCTTAAAATCTAGGTGTCACAATTGAAGACTGATTATTTGGGATGTACAAAATAGATATTTTAGCTGATCGGGTAAGATGTACGATTCAAATGCAATTTTTCAATGAAAAAATTCGATTTATCTGGAGGATATCTCAACCTAAACACTTGTGCTATTCAATCATAGTTTAATGGACCAGGAGAGAAAATTACATACATCTTTTGGTCATTCATCCTTAGACCCTAATATTTTTGAGGAATTTCAGCTTATTTTGTTGAACGATATTTGTACATTTGGATACTTCCGACATCCATTCTTTGAAACCTTTCCCAATATCAAGAAATTTAATGATTTAT
Organism: Trichonephila clavata; assembly: GCA_019973975.1. NCBI lineage: Eukaryota > Metazoa > Arthropoda > Arachnida > Araneae > Nephilidae > Trichonephila > Trichonephila clavata. Next base: position 78,637 of record BMAO01003413.1, read on the forward strand.
TATTAAGTTAAAATAAACAGGTTGTATAGAGTATATTGCTGTACGTACTCAGACTATTTTTATGCTAAATATTGATCTATTATTTAGTGATAAATCTTTGTTTATTGTTGTGTTGTTTTCTCCGTTACTATAGTCACCTGTACATTAATAACATACAATTACGTTCATAATTAATAAATTGCATCGTAAAATATATTTCTTAGTGAAATTACCATTTTGTAAAATATCGACCGCATTTTTAGCAGAATATTTAATAAAATAAATAAAACTGAATATGCTAAATAAAATAATGTAAGAAATCATTTACAATAATTGCCAAGCAGAATCTAACACCTTGAAAGAAGCATCCAAACTATGAAAATTTTCCTCTCTGTATGTATTCCGCAATGAGATGTGCAAGTAAATAGTAGCCTTTCAGCGTAGATTCATATCATAGGTACCACAATTCTATGGCTTACAGTTTTTCTTTGAAGTTATGGAACCTGTTGTCCCCTCCCTCCTTATTTTCAGAGTTTACCTGCATCACCCTTCCAATAAGACACTGCATAACTACATGTGTCTTATGAAGCTCATGCCTCTCCCTATTTAACACGTATGGTAGATAATTGGAGAACAACTGGCACAGCTTACGCAACCCGCTACTAGAAGAAATCTTAGCAATATAATAAAGGCTCTAAGACTTTTACACCCCAACAAGACATCCAAAGCCTTTTTTATTCGATGCCGAGCCATATAGAAGTGGCTAGAGTCTGTCACTGTGATAATACAGTGGCTTCGTTTTCATGCTGTAGATGGCTGAAATTTCAATTATTTCATCAATTACTTCACAAATAATATGACTTTAATATAAGTGTCCTTCTTTGTGTTGCATTTTGGGTGTCCGGCTAATGTAATATTCAAGAAATTGTAACTGATAAAAATGTAAATTTTTATTAATATTTTGAAAAAGATTGAGAAGAAATATCCAAACGTTTGCCATTGAAAACAAAATTCTTTTTTCTCTTTTAAGCTAATGCATATTTAATGAAAATAATTCATTTAAATTGCTTAAAAACATTTATTAAATTATTTTAAGAAAGTTCCACTACAGAAAATTGATTGAATTTTAAGAAGTATTATACTTACCGCATACTTCTGAACACTTCACCTTCGGAATTGATTCTTAAAAATGTGTTTGGAGTAGTGGCTTGGTGAAAATATGCAGTTTTCTCATTCGCAAAGAAAGTGTCAGGCACCCATATAAGATCTGCAACTTCAGCTCCAACCGTCAAGCTGTCCAAACCAGGTCGAGATATGAATGCCAATCTGTCGTCTTTCCAAGATTGACGAAAATAAAAATCAAGGGTGAAATCCTATAGAAAAAAAGTAAAGTGGTTTGTTTCAGAAATTATTTCACGTCAGAGCTCATATCTGACATCATGTAAGCAAAAGCAAAGGTTTCAATGTGAAACAAAATATTTGAACATAAAGGATCTTAACATTAAGTCTATTATAATAGATTTAAATTAATTACTACTAAAGAATAATTACACGACTTTTATAAACAAAATATATTAAACACAGGCTCCTGGGATAGCTGCATTTCAGTCGAGGTGAGGGTTTGACCACTGATTAAATTAAAGATTCGTAATATGAGAAACCCTTGCACTTTAAATAGAACTGGACCTTTCAGTACTTACTTGATATATATTTCAGCATCAAGAATCTTCATTTGGATTTCACTACATTTATAAAATTTAATAACTTTTTATAATCAAAAATATCCGTGTGACTAATGTAACTTGCATTTATGTAATCAGTCCTCTTCCTCAAGTTTCTAAAAAAATTGTTTTGCAGCTAGACAAAAAAAAATATTAATAATAAAATTCTACATTTAATACGGTTTGGAGTAAATTAAAAATACCGAAATCGAATTAAATTGTTTTAAATATTACAAAACCATATTCCAAATATCCCATTTTTATAATTTGGGTGGAATTTCCTTTTTTTATGTTTGTTGGTTTTTATTGGTTGGTACCAAGAGAATGCTGGATCTGTCAAGGAGGTGTCATTATCCTTTATATTAAGAAACTTGGAAAGGAGATAAAAATGGGAAGTTGATTAGTTTATCTCACAGTAATATCCAGCGACTGTGGGAATAATCTGAACAAGTAAATTCAGTATCAACAAAATAAAATGCATTCGCAGATAATTCACAGGTTATAATCCATGCAAAAGAGATTTTCAGACTCGAAAAAAGACCACTTTTGTACTTCAGCTCATTTCAGACAATACTATCTGCTCTACTACGGTATACGATCAACAAAGACTAAAGGCAAGCAAAAGCAAAGCTATCCCTTAAGACCTATTTACATTAAGATGACAAAGACTATACCTATACGAGATGCTAAATGTGCTTCTATACAAAAGAGTCTTGACTTAACTGAGAGAGTGATCTTATTTTTAAAAAAAACGCACCAGATAAGATATTACTCTGTAAAATAAAAACTAATTTAAGCAATGGTTTCCCATGGAATCTGTTAGATATGATTTGCTAACCAGCATATAATCTATGGAAAAGCTCTGCTGGGAAATATCAGAATGAGAGATATCATTGCTGAATGCGTCACACCATATATTGTTTCTACGGGGAAGAATTTATTCTATTATATGGTAACGTTTAACTCTAACGAACTAAATTTGTTGATGAATAATTTCAGGATGAAGAAATTGAGGGAGAATAGAAGGGGCTGAGACATGTATTAGGAATTAATTGTAATGACATGCCATCGGAAGGCAGGTAGTTGTCTTAAATCCGACTGCGATATCGTTAAATGAGCCGAGACAGAGATTTCTCGATGCATGGACTTTGCTTCCAATTCTATCCAATGCCATTTACAGTACGAAAAGACGATGCAGAAAATCTATTATAAGTGACGGCGAAAGTATTTTTTATTACAGTAATTTTTTTTCAATTTTTTCCCACAAAAATCTATGATTCATTTTTTAATGACCAACGTGTGTTTTTTTTAAAAATATTTTTTTACATCAATACCGGTTGATTTAAAAATAATGTGACCATTTTCAGAGTATCATAAATTTTTATTGTGAATTAAGAGTTATTTACATGAAATCTTTAATGGTGGCTTCCTTTAGCATAGTACATTTTACATAAACGCTTAGGACAAGCCAAAAGAGCTTTTTTTTCGGACATTTTTTGGGGAATTTTTCAAAACTACTCTTTAAATGCATTTTGAAGTGTTCTTACTTTACATCTATTAAATTGTTTTTTAAGTATCCCCTTAAAAATATTCCCTAAGAACACAGTCAGGGGGTGATGGCAGCTATCTCTTTTGAAGGAAGAAAATTCCTTTTTTTTTATCTTGCAGCCATTTTATAAATGATTTAGCGGTATGACTTGATGCAGAATCTTGGTGGGAAAAAAAAAACTTTCACGAACGTAAAAACGTTTACTTTCTTTGATCATGTGCTTCAAAACCTTTTTCTGATGGTAAATAGTAAAATTTTTACCCTTTGGTAAATGGTTTTGTTAAGTTTTGAGAGGGATTTCCATCCATACCATAACACCTGACGGCTAATTTACCTTCTGCAAAACAGCTGCGTCTTTTCGATGTATTTCGTGTGAAATATGTTGTTTCTTCGCTTCGTCAGTTGTGGATGATAGATGAAACGATGCTTCATCCCATGTTATCCATGATTTGCATCTACCTTTGCGTAATATTAAATACATATGCCAAGAGGGTTTTCTTTGTTTTTCCACAATCTATGCAGACATTTGATGGCAAACTGGTTCATTTACTTTTTTATAGTCAAATTTATTTACTTGACTTCAAATTTCTGATTGCGATACCTGTAGTTTCTTTCCCAGAGTTATTTGAGGCAGAGGATTTTCTACGGCAATAAGTCTTTTCAACTTCTTTTTTTTTCCTTTTTCTCATTAAAATTTTCTTTTAATTAATATTTTTTTCTTGAAGTTTTTGATTTTCCAGCTAAATTTTATTTGTTTTTAAAGTTTATACAGTAATACATAAGAAAAATGCCTTTTCTGATTTTTAAAAGCAGAAATAATAACAGAATTTAAACAACCATTCTTCAAAAGCTTTAAAGTTTCGTTTCGGGTTTGAGGATCTAATTTAAGATTCACAATTTACTCCAACTAATAAAAATGGTTAGATTAGTAATTTAAATATTTCGTTTTTAAAATAAAACTAGTAGCAAAATTATGGAAATTAACCATAAACAGTAATAAGATTTTAAAATTGGTCACACTAATTTTGAATAAACCGGTAGTGATTTATATTTAAATTGTTCAAGATTCAATAAATGATATTTAAAAACAATTTTTTTTACAAGTTTTATGCCATAATGTTCTTTTGATTTTTAATTAAAAACAACATACGGGTTATACTTAAACATTCGGAAGCTGATGTTATTTCTTTTAAATTTTAAAAATTTGACTGAAGAGAAAGTACAAATATGACGATCATTTGCATTTTATCTAAAAATGTTATTATTATAAAAATAATCTTTGATTTCTACCTTTTTCTAAGAAATGTAGAATTAATTAATTGAATATTTTCAACAAAAAAAAACATTAGTTAACTTAAAATATGTTATGAATAATTTTATTTATTGAAAATCAAAAATATTAACAGATTTTTCGTCATATATTTTATATATATATATATATATATATATATATCACATTGATGCTTTGAGTCTCTTCATTCACGAAAAGTTATATTTCTCGAAAGAAAAAAAAACTATTTTTAATGAAATTTATTATAAAAAAATAAATTATCTCACATTGTTTCAATTTCTTGGTCTTTTCCATAACTGGTGATTTTTTTTATGAAACATCTAAGTATTTAAATCTCTAGCTACCGGTATTAAAATAATATTTTATTTAAAATCTTCAAATATTTAAATCTGTTGTAAACCTAAAACTGTTTTACTTTGGGTTTCCAGTAGAGTATATTTTCAGAATACACGGTTTTTTTTTCATATAAACTAAAATTAAATTTAATTTATAGAGATACTTATTTTGAGATGTCTCAGTATTATTCACATCAATAAAAGTACTTAAAATTTCTAAGAAAAGCTGATTTTTCTATATGGAATCGATTTTATGTATATAGGTAGTTATAGAAATAACCGAAATATAACTTGACATACACTTTGTAACATTGATATGTCTCCTGGTAGAAAAAAATGCAGAAAGATGTACGTCATAGCATAAATTTATCTGTGAAACAATGAAATAGCTATTAATAAACTGCATAGTAGAATGCATATATTTGGTTTTAAATGAAATACACATGATTGCTATAAGAGAGGGTTAAAGCATTAGTAAATGTTAATAATAGGGTATTAAAGCTAATTTAAAAGTCTAAGCTTGTTTAAGAAAAAAATATTTTTCTCATTAAAATTTATTGTACAAAATATCAATTGCTCTAAAATATTACAAAAATCACCGAATATGGATACAAAACTGAAATTTTAGCATTGCATTTAAATTAATAATAATAAACCAATACCACATATTGCAATAATTTCCTTGTTATTTTTTGCTTAAGTAAACGTGATTATTTTTTTTTAGATGATCTTAATTTTTTACTAATGTCGCCCTCTAAAGAAATTTCAGGGTTATTCGCAACAGAGATCACACACCTACAGTGAGTTTTTATTTAGAACTTTAAGCATTACAGAACAAAAATCTATTACTGAATGCTACAATGGACTACATTTTCATAAGATTATCTTTTTATTAGTTAATATCAAACTTGAGTATAGAAAAGATAACGAAAAATGATTTATAATTTTCTCTGCTTCGGGACTTAGATACAAAAAAAAACCCCGATCAATTTTGCTTTCATCTCCTCTGCTTATGATCTTCCTCTTGTTTATGTTTTTAACGAAAACATGCAAAAGTCATCTTTAAAAATTATGCTGTATGTGCGTAGAATTAACATACATATAATAAATGTCCCTCTATTGTGCGCCTCTATATTTAATCTTTAGAAAGACCTGAAAACAACGTAAACTTTATGATCTTCCTATATAATCTGTTGCTTTCATTTACATTTAAAAGCCATAATAATGCTTAAATGTACTATTTCTTCTCTTTAAAAGGAGAAGGAAAATTAATCCGGGTCATCAATCAAGAATCTTTAGAATCCCCACAACATTGCTTTTGCTCGATGTCTTTCCTTATCAGTTTGTGCTGGTGCAAGTGAATTGAGTCATTTAATTTTCGGTGTCTGAATTGATACAGTTACAAATCGTACTGAAGTGACTTCTTAATGACTATAACCAAATGTCACTGGGCAGTGCGTTCTTAATGATTTTTACCTTGGCTCCGAGCCACTATTCAATGGAGAGAGCTTTTGTGTAAAAGTGATTAGAAGATTTATTTATTCAACTTATGCTAATCTAATTGTGTAGATAAAGGGTATCCACCCACATTAATTTTTTTTTCACTTATGTATAATCAATGAGGTATTTTCTTTCGTATTATGTCTCTTGCAATCTGAAAGTAGTTCATAAAGTTTTCCAATTAAATGTAATGATTTGAGGTTAGTATGCATTAAATAATGAGCGTGATTTTTCAAATTATGGCTTGAATAAAGTGAGTTGTTTTTATTGTGTTGGTGATTAATTGAATAACGATGAACTTGGTGCCCGAGTGATTTTGCTCCGTTGTCAAATACTGTCATTCTGCATTATCATTAGAAATGTTTTAACACATTATATAAAGAGCTAAGTACGTTAGACTCTAATTATTTTAGGTTATTCGTGTAATGAACAGTTTTGTTGACTGAAATACGCTGAGTACTTAAATATCAAGTACGAAATTTATCATGTTGGTTTAAATCAGTGCTTCTCAAACTTTCAAATTTTGTGACCCAATACTCACTCATAAATTTTATCCCTTCCATACAAACAAAAAAGCTACAACACGACATTTACCTCTTAGAGCCACTTGCGTATATATACATCTCGCTCAACCTATGCGTTAAACTCTCCGGACGTATATATACGTCTTTCCGAAGTACGATCTTTTCTGTGCACTGCTATCCATAAAATTATTCTGAAGGCTTTGGAAAGCAATAAAAGGACCTTAACTGTGTTTGCGAAGGATTTCTTTACATCAGATTTCATTTATTTATTCATTTTCTGTCCACCCCAATGCATCACATGCACACCCCTATGTGGAAAACGGAGGCATTGGAGAGTAAATCAAGTAACTTTTAATCGGTGGTCAAGGAATTATTTATAAACCGTACAAATTATCAAGATATTTGTTAGTTTTTGTGTATACTTTTTTATATGACAAACTCATGGGGTCACTGGTAATTACTAAACTTGTTCTTAACTTGGTATTGTTAAATTAATTATAAAACACATTGTGCAGTACAGATAAAATTTATAAGTGTATTATAGCAGTCTAAATCTTATTTGTTTTTCTAATTATGTCATGATGCCTCTTGTTTGTTTACTTTCAGTAAATTAATAATTTGTTCAAGTAATCTTTTAAATTTCCACTTCTTCAATATGCTCCTGCCCTCTCAGAGTTATCACGCCCCACAGTTTGAGAAACGCAGCTTTAAATCATAAGTTCCGGATAATAACGTTAAAATGTAATTTATTTTTCTTGAAAATGCTAGACTATAGAAAAATCCTATTGTTTAAAAATATAGACATTAAGAAGATTTTAAAGCAAAGTAGTTGTGATAAATTAATATTAAATAAATTTGCTCTAAAGTGCTGATTTTAATATTTGTATTCCAAAATTTAAGATCACTAAGCCTATTCGGTTAATACATGTAATATCATTGCAAGTGAGCCATTTAAAGATATTTATAAATAACTTAAAGAACAAGCCCACAGTATGTATTGAAACCCATTTATAAATTATTTTTTAAAAAATTGAAAATCCTTTTCATTAATAATAAACTGCGTTTCCCGAATTATTTTCGTGTTTTTAAAACATAAGCTATACGAAAATGAATGAATTACGTCAGTAATCAAAAAATATTATATTAACTTAGCATATCCCTTTGAAAGGGCATGCCTTTTTACTAAAGAAGTGTTTAGTGAAATAATACATTGGATTGTATATTCTGTTCGAATGGAATTTTTGAAAACATGTTTTCTTTTATTCAATATTCAAAGTCCGTTGCAGAAGTCTGGAACACCTACCCAATTCTATAGGACTTTGAGTGTGTGCTACAATATGCGCATTTTTCCTTGGCTTGCATTTCACCGCAATGGATTTCGTATTTTTTCTTACATCTTTCCAGAGGCGCAATTTCAGGTTTTTAATAATTATGACAGAGTTAAAAAGTTATCTTATGTGTGTAGAATTTTTTCCATGATCATATCAAACTTCTTATAAGATACATCATAAATACCTTTAGTTTTTTAATATCTGACAAGCTGACAGGAAATATATTATATTCAAAGTAATTGACTATTTTCATAAAGAGAAACTGGAAAGACATTCTAATCTATCTCTCTTCTCATTGTCTATTTTGCCATACCTATCAATACCTATTTTCTCACTTTACATTTGATCCAAAGTGTTGTTGAAGCATGTATTTTTCTCTAGCCACTCTAGAACAGCTAAACTTTTCGCTATTTTCTTCATTTTTTTAAAAATTCGTTTAAAGCTTCAATTTAATAGGCTGTTATAAATATGACAAAAAAGATATGCATCTTTACTTGTATTATTTATTTGCTTTTATTATTTACTCCTATTTATTTGTGTGATTATGTGATGGCGTGATTTAGGTATTTATAGCTGCACGTGTTGTGTCTCACACCCTACTCATTTTTTGGGGTCGGACCAGCTGATACCGATTATACGGGGAAGTTGATTTATGGCACATGAGGTCGAAGGCGAAATCATCAAGAAAAACATCAGGAATCAAAAGATTTTGTGCGAAGTTTTACTTGCTGAAGAATATTTCTTTAAAAGTTTTATCTTTTTACGTTCACGGTTCACAACAATGGCACCGTAAAACAATATAGAAGGGAAAATTTGTTTCAAAAAATAATTTTAATCAAATATAATAAGTATCATTTTTTAAAAATGGATAAAAATGATAGAACTACTTTGAAAAAAATACTCGTAAATAAATTTTAAATAGTGTTTTTTCAAGCACATTATAAAATGCTGAAACCCTTTAATGAGTCAACTTCTTTAGAAGCATCAATGACTGTAAATTAACATGAAGTCAGTTACTTAACTATAAAAAAAAATATTTGACTCTTGTAAGCACATTTCGCTTTTTGTCGTATTTTTAAACTTTTCCGGACAAGTCTTTTTAATAGTGGTAGTTTGCTGAAATGAAAACAAAATACTATACAACAAATAAATATTTATGTCGAGCATAACGCAACATCCGTCCGGAAAGGGTTAAGTTTCCGATAAACGTATTATTTTTTTGTTTACAAGAAACAAAAATATTCAGGATTTTCTTTGGAAACAGAAACAACTTTGGTCAAAATAATTTCCTTTAAAAAAGAGAATAAAAGTTCTTTTTCCGGCTGCAGAATGTCTCAGTCCGGCATATTTTCCTAAAACTTACATCTTTCTGAAAGCTTTATCGTCTTTTGCAGATTTAGTTTAGTTATTTTGAATTTTGTTTTCCGCGTAAAAAAGTACAGGAAAAACTTGTTTTCCGCTTTAAACATGGTTTCGATTTCCCCCAAGAGGTTCAAAACATTCTTTGACAATATTTGAATTTTTGATTTGTTTTTATCTTATGTATATTCTATAAACAGTGAATACCCGTAGCATTTTCAGGAAATACTTACTGAAAGTCTTAACATTTTCTTTATAATATTAGTTTTAGAATTATTACTGATTTTCAACAAAATTTCACAGTTTTTTTAAAACAAAATATACAGTCATTTGAATAGTATTTATAATATATATGCAGTTTACGCGTATGCATTTATAAAAAAAAAATCTGCAATAAATCATTAAAACTTTTTTATTAGCCTGCCAAAGTTTTCGTAAAAATTGTAAAACAAAAACTGTTGGGAATGTTTCATACGATGGCATGTAAAATATTCCTTTTGTACTATAAGGATGGAGGCGCTTCAGGATAAATATTTTGCAACAAAGATCAAGATACTTGAGTTTCTTAAAAAGGTATCGAGAATGTTCACTATTAACTTCATTTTATTCATAAATATTATTTTTTTCAGTATTTTTAAGAACTATCGTAAATAGTTCATGACTTTTGAAAGATACAACGAAATTTTATATACATGTGTATGCAAATTCACAAACATTTCTAAAATTGCTTTTTGTATTAAAATTTAAAAATAAATAAATCTACACAGTTGGCCACTCAAAATGCGACTCCCTAAAATAAGCATGCAAACCATATTAAAATTACATCATTCGTTAGCGTTGATGAAATATGCAAATCATTAGCATTATAGAGCAAATGCAAATCAAGGGCGATCATAGCGCCACCAGAAAACGCTATATAAGAGAACAGCTTGGCGATTTGAAGAACAGCAATTGGTTTTTCATGATATTTCTTTCCGTAAGCGTACCTATGCTTCCTAGAAGATATCGAACATCTTTTGACTTTTTTGAATTCGGCCGAGGAAGAAATGTAGCCTATAGGGATTACGGATTATCCATCAGAGAAATCGGTCAACGTATTGGACGATACCAAGCGGAGGATTTCGCTGGATGCAGGAGGAAACAACGGACCAATCGGGTCGATCGCACCCACCTCGTGGCACCATGGTTCGTGCTGATAGGCGGATTGTGCGCATGGCAGTGATGGATTACTCAAACAGATCATGAACCATATCACGTCATACCATACAACATACAACAAATTCAACCATACAACAAATACAACATACAACCATACAACATACAACCATACAGCAAATTCAGTGTGTTACGCATCATTCGGTGTCCTTTCGTACCATTCGACACCGTTTGCAGCAGAATGGAATGTCCGCAAGCCCTCCATTGCTTCGTCTATCCTTGACTGGGAACCACAGGTGTTTTCCCCGCCCATGGAGTGATGAATGGCTGATATGGGCAATGGAACTGAACGACACTGTGTTTACTGACCAATCTCGCGTCTGCCTGCAACATCACCAAGGTCGAAATCAAATTTGGAGACACTGTTGTGAGGGGCTGCTGAACTGTGGCGTTATGCATCGCACACTGGTTCTGCACCCGGTATCATGGTTTGAGGTGGTATTGGATTGCACTTCCGCATCCTTTTTGTACGCATTGCCAGTAAACTGAACAGCCAACACTACGTCTCTGAAGTGTTCGAGCCCGTGGTCTTCCCATATATTCAGCGTTCACCGTCAGCCATATTCCAACAGTATAATGCATGACCGTACGTGGCACGCAATATTCCAGAGTTATTTACCCATTAGATTGAATTCTTTCCATGACCTGCTTGTTCTCCAGATCTATCACCAATTGAAAACTTGTGGTCCATGTTTGCACAACGTATGGCCTGGGATACACCACCCACTGCTACACAAGATCAACATTGGAAAATGTTGAAACAGCATGGACTGCTGTAACATGGGGTATATCCAAAGACTCGTTGATTCTATGCGGAGGCGTGTTGCAGCGGTCATAGCCAACAATGACAGCTACATTAACAACTGATTTTGTCATCATCCTCACGTCGCAAGAGACTGTGATTTTAATCGTTGGATCTTTGTACATATTATGCGCCAAATAAATTTCGTTGTGCTATCTGTGTTCCTTCTTGGTGTTTCATTTTGTGAGGCCAGCAGTGTAAGAAATTATTGTTAATGATTGTTGATATTTGTAAAAAAATTCCTTTAGAGAATAAAACAGAAATATTTGCAACAATTTAATTTTCTTAAAAAAACTCGTATATCAGCAACTGTCTAAAAATACTGATTCCTGTAAGTTTGTAAGTTCTGCTGCAAAAAAAAAAAAATGTTTTATTTGTCACGATATATAAATTTTAAATATTTTACGAGACAGAATAAAGAGTTGTATTTATAATTGATGAAACATGTGTCTTTGTAACTGCTTTGATTAATTCATTGCCCAACTATATATAAGCAAATAATAATAGTCTAAAAAAGTTTATTTTCATTTAATTCATAGTATTTAGATTTAGCAGTTAAAAATTCGAAAATTATTAAAGTTTATTATCTAATAATCCATTTAACTGAATAATATCCAGCTCAAAAAATCTCAATTAGAATGTAATATCAATCGAACATTATGCATGTTTTTCAAATTTGTAAAATAAGAAATCAAAGCATGAGTAGTTCTAAAGATGTTTTTGTAAGTTTAAAAAAAAAAAAATAGAAAGTGTCTAACATTCAAATTAAGCTACAATTGAAAACAAAACATTGCGTCAAACTAAAAATTTAAAATCAAAGTTAAAATTATTTAAAAGTTTCTGAGAGAAAATCAGATTAACAGAAAACATCTTCACAATATCTTATACTTCACAGAAAAAAAGTTCCTTAAATTAATACTCAAAAAATAGTTCAGATGTTAATCATAGTTAGAATAGTTTAAGTATCACATTATCTGAAACATAACCTGATTAACTGAATTTGGAAGCTTAATAAAAAATTCAAGCAAATAATGCATATTATATATTTTAAGTTGTTGAACAAAATAATTTAATTTGAATTATAGTTTTGAATAAAAAATATAAATTTGACGTCCAACAGAGTTTTATATATTAATTTTACGATATTAATACAGTTTTTACTTATTTAATTTACATTATTGAAGCATTTGAACAAATATTTAAATCTCTGAAATATATGGAATAACTTGAAGGTCTGGAAAATGCTTTAGAATTCTGACTATCCATATAATATTAAATAACTAAATAGTAAAAATAAATAAGTCATACAGCAATAAATGCAATGCTTTTTAGTAGTTACAGTTTAAATTAATTATTTTTATATATCAGAGTTAAATATTATGATAAAAAATAATGAAAGTGTCTCAATTATTGAATACCATATAAATAATATAGCAGTAATTCTTAATACATTACCTTTGTTACAAAATATTTCATTTATATTAATTGTCTAAGCACATTTAATTCTGAGTATATATTTAAGAGCGTAAAATATATTTGAGAGATTTTATTGAGTTAAATATTTTAATAATTTTTTTTAAAAAAAATCAATAACTTTTAATTATTTTTATTTCAGAATGAATTTATTTATCCATGCACATAAAATGATCAGTCTAAGAAAAAGAAATGATTTATATAAGTATTGGTCCTCATAACGTCACGTAACAAAAGATAAAAAGGGGCTTATTCGCAATAAATTATTTTAACAGTTTCAATTTATTACATAAGGATTGAAAATCAAAATTTATGTTTCTCACACGGATTGTAAAATAAAATAATCTTGAAGGTGAATTAGCTGTAATACAGAGATAAATGAAGTAAGATTCTTTTTGTGTTAAAAAATTGAAAAGACCTCAAAAATATTTTTATTGGATATTTAATACAAAATTTAATATAATATCAATTTCCTGCGAGATCATATGAAAAATCGGGAAAATGAGTACTGTTAAGTAGTTAATAATAAATATTGATTCATACTATAAATTTAATTTCAACATTTATGATATTTATCTGAAGGTAAGTGTAAATATATTGATAAGAAATAGTTGATACACACACGCGCGCACACACACACTCTATTAATCTAAATGCTTATTCCCTCCATCGTTTTGAATGGCATGTTAATTTGTCTCAAAATGTAGTCAATGTATACATCTATTCTACAGTTTTTGATTGGCGAAGAACATCAATAGTCTAGATACACATTACAATGAAACCCAAGGAGCAATATAAACTTATTTAATTGGTAACGTGATTTCTTTTAATTAAAATTTGTTAGTAGAATTAATATTTGATTTTAAGATTTTATTACTTGTTTGTAGCAGTAATGTGTCTTATTGTATCATATTTTAACTTAAGTATAGGTAGAAAAACCATAGAAAATTTTAATGGTAAACAATCCTGCATTTATTGCAAAACTAATTAAGATATGACGCATTGGTGTTTGAGTCAATGATACCATGTTGAGCAACATTCAAGAAAATGCAATATTTTTCTTCATAATATTCCCTTAGTCACAATAATTCAGATTATATTATTTTAAGCTCTTTTACAGCTAATCCTTACACCAAGTACAATTTCTACTGTGCAAAAGAGTTGATTGTAATATCGAGCTTGAATTCCTTCCCTCAGTTTATTTTTATCAAAACTATTCGAAGTCAATTCCTATGTTTTCTTATATATATTATCCATTCCTCTTAAGAAACGTTTTTAGTAGTTGCTTTTCGAATTTTTCAAAATTTTCCTATTAAGCAAAACTTTATTCGATTAGATATTATCATTTTATTTTAGTGACTTTTAATGGGAGCTCTTAAGAACCTTTCTTCTTGAATTCATTTGAATTCTCAAGAGCTGTCTAGGAATATTATGTGCATGCAATGACAAAAAGGGACAAGTTAAGTGGTTTCGAATCAACTTGTATCAAAGAAAAAATATAGTTCTAACATTTGATATGCATGAGAAGGAAATTAAATGCACTTTATTTTTATAATTCTTAAGAAACCTTTTCCTCATAAGCATATTCTAAGGGTCTTTATTGAAATGAATATATATGTCACCACTTACAGCGGTTTATACGAAATGTATTTATGAATTTTGTTCGCAAAAAATACATCTTGATTTAAATTTTATTGAATGAATTTTTTCATATTTTCGTTTGGTTTAGGGGAAAAATAGTTGGTTTATTTGAATTTTGATGATATAACAGGCTTGGCAAACATAAACATTACACGGAGAATCTCCTTTTCAAAGCTATTACAAAAATTCCTCTTATCTACCAGTATCATCTCCTCCAACTGTGACTCTACACTGAATGCTACAAGTGTGGCTGATATAACTATAAAAGAAAAATAAATTCAAATTGTGTAGTAGGTTTTTTCGTCTTTTTCTCTCTTTCTTTTCGTCTACTTTTTATTTTAGCTGAACTGCGTGACTTCGCAAGCTTTGAAAGAAGAGTACGGATAAGCGACTGAAACGAAATTTCTTTTACTGTCTGAAAAGGAAACAGCAAGCGAATGTGCGGAAAGAAGCAACTTTAGGGGAAGAAAAAGTGGAAAGATGCCAAGGGTTTTATAACAAAGAATACTTGGAGTCTTCTTCTATGAGTTAAATTCTTCCCTTCGAATCACATTTCTTCTTTTTACGATTGAAGTTGTAAGTACGTTACTTATCGTACTTCATCTCACAGCTATCAGGTGTGACTTTCCTCTAATGTTCTTCCTTAGGGCAAGCGTAATTTCCGTATTCTGTTTCCCATATCTTTATTTTTATCTTTATTCTATTGTTGTGGTTCCTCTTTTTTCGTTTCCCTCCCTTAAAGTTATTAAAAGGAATGGGTGGCCAATATGGGGCATAAGCGCAACGCCTGTGACTTGAAACGGACTCAATTAATTGCTTAATGTCTGCAAATACCTGCAGAGATTTAATTAGAACAATCATAAATTTTTTGTACATTTTAATAAAATCTTTGAACACTTAGAAAAATCCCAGTATTATTTTATTAGTAAAAACCTTATAATAATATATCAGGAAGGGAAATGTAAGTGCTGTGTATGGGAGAATATTAATTACAATTTGTTTATTTATATCAAAATTAAGTGATTTAATAAAAAATATAACTGGGGAACATTGTGGCAATTATCTTCAAAACCAAGATGAATTAATTGAAAGTACCAGTTCTTTTTTAATGAAAAGTGCACACAAAGCAACAAATAAAACGTCATTCATACCATTTGGGTACTTATTCTTTATCAATATACTTGTAGAATTAAGGAATTTTAATATATTCAATAAAATGTCTTGAACTAAATATTTAAACCTAAATTTATATTTCCATTCTTTTTCTGTTAATACACGATTTAAATGCTATGTATCAAGAATAATTAGAATGTATATTACTACAATAATGTAATAAGTTATGTTTTTTTTCTCATTACAAAAACATTTTTTAAACAAAAGCAATTCAATGAATTTTGTTTGTCTCATAAAAGAACTTTATAGCAACACACTTATTACCATAATATTAGCTCAGAAAAATTAATCTGAGATGATTATTTTTTGTATAAGTTTAATAAAAATTATATTAAATTTCCTTTCTGAGAAAGTAAAATATTAATATATTAGCAAAACTTTTGAAAATTTATTTAAAAACATTCGCATACTTTTTTCTTTGTATGGGGCTTCGGATCAATAATTACCATTGCAGATTTAGTACATTCTCTAGGAGCTGGTATCACTTTTTAGTGTGGCACCATATAGGCGGATAGCAATTGTCACTATGCAATTTGGACACCCAGTTTCCTCCTCAAAGGGAAACACCAGAGCACTGATTATGAATTTAATTTTGCCTCGAGCATCCAAGCCAAATAGGCACTCTAGGGATCATTAATATACCACATAATCATACAGCATGGAAGCTGTCCATTTTTTGCATTATGTTAAAAACAACAACTTGGGCTGAAGTCAAACCCGCAAGCTTGGGCATGCAATGCAGGTGCTAAGCCAACTCGCCAACCAGCTGGAATATTTAAATACTTACACATGATAAAATCGATATAAGAGCTATGATTACTTCAACAAACTTTAAATGTTAAGTAACATGTAAGAATACCATCGACACATATTTAACTTGAAAGTATATTTATATGTGAAATTCCTTCATATACATAAACCTAACTAAACATTTCAAACTGAATGTGTGTGTGATTGTCATTACCTCTTACTGGGTTTTATGTCAAGCTACATTTTTACTCAATGGATGAATTCTATTTTTTTTTTAATATTGCTGTGTGATATTACAAAATTCAACTCCACTTACATCTATAAGTTTTTATCAAGAAAATGATAACTTTTCTGGCTTAAAAAAACATAAGAAATAATTTTATTTTTAGATATGTCAGATGACTTGAATGAATCATGCACAAATAAATAATTAAAATGTTTGTTAAAACTTCCTGATTACTGTTTCCCATGTACATTTAAATACCCTTTTCATATTATAATTAGTTGAATGAAAGTAACAAGGAACCTTTGATTAATGTTAAAGCTTTCGAGCCTGTAATTAAAGAGTCACAGTGAATTCTATGGTTCAATGACCGCCACAGCTCTAAGTTACAAAATTTACGTGTTTCGGAGAGTTTGAATCAAGACAGCGAAATGACGCGTTTGAATATTATTTTATATATATATATATATATATATATTAACTATAAAGTATGAAATATTTATTATATACATAGTATTTCTTTAATTGATTTAAAAGTCACATTGATTGTATGAAACATTGTAATTGTCAATGGAAAAAAAAATAGCTACAACATATAAAACAATAAGAATCAAATTAAAAAGGATGAATTTAATTTCTCTTAAATTTACATACACTGATTTTGATGATTCTTTAAAATAGTGAAATTTACATTAAATATGCATCTATGTGTGTTCCTAGAAAATTCATAAAATTTTTGATAAATGTCAAAGCTAAAACTGAATTAGCAATCATAATTGGCGTTCAAAATGAAGAAAATTTGCGCATTTAGATAAATTTTTTAAAATGTAATGTAAAAAAAGTAAAACTAGCTCTTTCATTCAGCAATACAGCATTTAGTGTGAATTATGAAAGTGTACCTGAATGCGCGTTTAGCTTTAACATTTAATAGAAACTACTTTACAAACGTCTGTGACAATTTACTCATTCTTGCTCTTCCGCGAATTTCAGGTTTTGTATTAAATTTAGTAAATTTTAAAAATAAAGAGTTAAAATGATAAACCACCAAGGTTTAATTTGTGGAATGAGGCAGGTCTTATTTGGTGCCTTAAGGCAGGGAGTTGAAAATGCAATTTTTTAGTCTTTAATACATCCAACAATAAGCAATACATCCAACTTATGCAGATAGTTCAATTAGACCAGATATTCCAAGAGAAGGATTTTTTTAAGGTTATCAAAGAGCCTTGATGATAACAATGAGGATTGGTATTTACCAATTCCAATGGGGCCTAACAAGATTGCAACAACTTCTCAGATGTATATCGTATTTCATGTAGCTACAAGTACCCAAGTTTAAAGAGAGAGAGTGTTACTATTCACAGAAGTCTACATGGTATATGCTTCATATTTTCGTCATGCACACTTTTGTTCATAAAAAATCAGAGATTTGTAGAAAAATGTTTTTTTTTTCACTAATGAGAAGGAATTCAGCCCAACCTCTGATAACCGATCTTTAGAAAACAAGGGATCCACTATATACGTTCTAACATTTGAGAAACAAGAAAATATGACGTCAGTGATTTCAAAATTTACTGAGCCACCACAGACTTCAATGCCTTTGACAGAGGGTTCAGTGCGGCTCATGCAAAATAAATAAATGAAAACTTTGTTTTTACTACAGTGCTGCTGGCTCTGATTGATGACGACATCATCCACACAGGGCTCATCTTGTCGACGAAATTCTGGAGTGTAATGATATTTGGATGGATTGGTAAGCTGGATCTCCAGACCGTAACATTATATAGCATATTTAGGATGTTCTTGGGAGATCAATTGTAATTCTACTTCCCCCTCCGGATCAAACAGAACAGAAAAATAGTTATTGAACAGTGGCCGGACCAGACATTTCCAGCATGAATTCATCTTGTGAAAGTGGTTTTACTTTCAAAAGAAACCGTACTCACCATACATCTCTTTTTTAAGCATTCTGTTAATCCTCTTTTAAATTTTCCTACAAGAATGAGACATACACAGCATCACGCGGTGTACCATAATTGTCGCATGATATATATATATATATATATCAATGATATAATTAGGGTAATTTTAGATAATCATAGTAATTATAACATTAATATTAATTTACAAAAATTTAGAACTCTAATAGATTTAGTCTTAAAAGAAAACTACATTAATTTTAATGGTTCTATGAACAAACAAACCAAAGGTTTGCTTCAAGGTGGCCCTGCTAGCAATAGTTTGGCTAATTTATATTTACACTTTTACGAAAATAATTATATTATTAATAAAGATTATTACATATTTAGATACATAGATGACCTAATTATTTTTGGTAAAAATAAAAATTTTAACCCCAATAATAATTTTTATCCGAATTATTTAAATATAATTAACATTAATAGTAATCCAGTTAAAACTAATAACCTATCTATATCTATAAATAGAAATATTATTTTCAATTATATTTATCGTAATAACGGATTAGTTAGTGATCAATTTAATATATATTTAAATTTTAATAACTTTATTAAACATTGTATGGAACACCGATACCCTTCTAAATTTATAAAAAGTTACCTAACAGTTAAATAAAAATATGTTATTAGCTGTGCAGTTTATCGATAGATGGCGCCTCAAGCTAAGTAAATTAACAATATTATATTTTATTTAAAATTAATTGTATATGTCTGGGTAGTACTTTTATTTTCTATAAGTTTTAAAACAAAACATAGAGTTTTTTAAATATGTATATATATAGTATTAATGTTATTTTATCAAAACTTAATAATTTTATGCGTTACTGTTATTGTCCATAGCCCGGAATATGTTTTGTTGTACTCACGTGGTAAGTCTTTATCTAATAGTTTTAACTTCGATTTAAAAAAAAAAAATTAGTAATTATTACAGGCTATAATATTATCGTTTTACATCAATAGATTATGGCTTTATTTATAATAATAGTTAAATTTCTCTAGAAATTTCTTGCTTTCCCTATGGCCCATAGTTTTGGCAAATTCAGGTGATGGTTGGCTGGCCGGAAATACATTGTTTAAACCTGCAATCCTGGTTCTTAAGGCCAGGAGTTTGCTCTAGTATTTCTGTGGCTAAATCTAATCTATCATGACTATATTTATCTTAGGTATATAACTATCTTTGTATATATTTTGTAATATATATATATATATATATATATATATATATATATATAATCAAAATTTCTCTACAAGACAGAGATGATTTAACATGATTAATACTTAAAATAATTGCAATTGCATGAAAACCAGACAACAGAATTTAAAAGGAGATGCATTATATCATTTAAAGCATTTTTTAATTTTACTATACCATCACGAGTACTTCTAGAGATAAATAACTATACAACTTATGCATGAAAATCTGTTATAATTTAGGAAAAGCGTAAATTTAATAAACTTATGTTTAGAATCAAGGTCACAAACATGTTTTTCGTCATAATTTTAAAAAACCTCCAGTAAAAGTGATAAAATTTGTATTTAATATGTTTTGAAGAACAGGTAGTATACAATATAAACCTTCAGTTTAGGAAAAGATAATGTTTAGTGTTAGTGTTTGCAGAACTACTGGATTGAGTCAATTTCATGCATATGGGAATTTTGCCTCCAGTTTTGTGAATATTGCATCAACACAAACACGTTAGCTATAGCTTGCATTGATAATGATTTATCATGATCATTTAGATGTTTCTCTGAGATGAAGACCCATTGGCAGGCATAGCTAGTCTCAAGCGGAGGTGGCTCGATGGATACAAGTGTCCTGAAAGTGGTCTCCTGCTAAAGGTAATCAATTCCAACCAAGGGGTACTGTCGGCAGGAAGGTCTGCAAAGGACACCACAGAGCATCGATATCTGCACAGGAAAGCTACTTTGCATTAAGCGCATGGCGCCATAGGAGGACAACGGCTCCTCAGCTTTCTAGTTACCTTGTTGCTGTGTCTAGAAAAAGAATGGCCATACAAACAGTCTACAGCCAACTTGTAGAGACTGGTCTTTATGCCTGGCATCCAGTTTGGTGCACCCCTTTTTACTGCACCCAACAGGAAACACCAGATATTGTTGAGCTGAAAACATCAGTTATGGACACCATAAGAATGGATGCGTGTTCTTTTCAGTGATGAGTCTAAATGTACCAGATAAAGTGTTTCTTGCCAAGTCTTCAACTGGAGAGAAAGTTGTTTTCAACCCTCTGTGTAACAAAAATCAAAGATTTGGTGGCAAAGGAATCCTTCTACGTAGTGACATAATGCTGGGCAGTAGTAAACTTCTCTGCGTTTTCGATGCGTGTACTGTCAACTGATAGAGCTATAGCGATGAGATCCTGGAAACCTATGTAAGGTTTTTCTGCCGGCTAAGGGCCCGGACTACGTTTTTTGGACTGTAACACACGACCGCACAGAACTCAAATTGTTTATGAATTTCATGAAGGTGCATATATTCACCGTTTGGGTTGACTCCGAGATCTCTGGATCACAAATCTATTGAATATGTTTGGGATGGTCTAGGGAAAGACATCTCTCAGTGTAGCTCCCCTCCCAGGACCCTTGGAATTAAAATCTCCGCTTTTGGAAAACGGGCTTTGTTGCTACAAATATTCATTGACACCCTCATAAATAGTATGGCAGCTCGTTGGGATGCTTTTACAGAAGTTCACATTTCACACTCCATATAAGACAGACTTTTCCTGAGGTAATTGCTTTATCACTGATTCATGATTTCACACTTTTTGATACATGACTTCTATCTTATAATTCACAATTAAAATATTTTCTATAATATTATGTTGCTACATTATTTCTGACATTATTATATGTCATTGTGTCAAAATTCGTATCAACAAAGTAAATAGTTGATGAGTTTTCACATATTTTATGTTTGTATCCTTAATTTTGGATATGAGTGTAACTTAAATATCTTTGGAAAAAAAATGCAAAAATATAGAATTACGTTTTAAAATATACTGAAGTTCATAAACGTATGATTTAAAAAACACTCCGTATATTTAAATGTCAGGGTCTTGCAGTAAATGGTTAAAAATTTGATTTTTTTCTTCCAATCTAATCATATATTTTTTTTAAAAAATATATTGTGTTTGTTTTATATAAAATTTATTTAAATAATCTTAAATAGTGGTGCCGAAATTTCAATGCATTAACGTTGATTAATTAGTGATGTCTTCTATTTCGGAAACATAATTCTTACATTTAAAAAAAAAGATTAATACCTATTAATGGAAATTATTAGATGTCAAATAATGGAGAAAAAACATTTGAAACTTGAAAAATATAAGTATCAAAAATTTTACTCAACACAATGCATACACTTCTTTCTATTGTGTCAAATGCAGTTTATCATATATTTTTCTTATAGTTGTTAGTTGATATTTAATATTTTTTAAAAAAAATATTAAACTGATTAATAAGCACAAAAATTAATTTATCCAAAAATCTATGTAATCGTAATGTATATTGAATGTAGAAAAATAAAAATAATCCTCTAGAAGTACCTCAAATTTAGTTAAAATTACAGTGGTACCTCGACATACGAGTGCCCCAACATACGAGTTTTTCGAGATACGAGCCGGCGAGCGAGTGATTTTTTGCTTTGAGTTACGAGCGAAATTCGAGATACGAGTTCGGTTTAGCAGGTCGGCCGGTAGTAGCACTCGACCGCGCGCCACGCGGTTGCGCCCATCACGGTCAGTGAATCAGCAGCGAGCTTCCGCTGTGATAAGTTGTGTAGTTGTGTTCGCGTTTTGTGTTGCGTTTACATTTACATTTACAGTTGTAGTTCATTTATTTTTATGGGTCTAGAGATGGAAGAGAGAGACGTGAACGAGCTCGTCGAGGAGTACACCCAGGAACTGACGACTGAGGAGATACAAGAGTTACAGTCACAGCAGCATACGGAGGTTATGCAAGAAATTGGTTTCGAGGAGTCAGAGGAGGAGGTTATTTCTACAAGTGAGATGAAGGAGATCTTAGGAATATGGGAGAGAGTTTCACAGTTCGTGGAAAAGAAACACCCAGAAAAGGTTGCAACAGGTTGTGCATCTGATCTTTTTAATGACACTTGCCTAACTCATTTCCGGAACATTCTGAGGAGGGAGGAAGAAACAAACCTCCTTGGACATGTTTTTTTCTAAACGGCCTACAGGTCAAAGCAAGAAAAATGTAGCGAAAAAGGCAAAGACCAGTGAAGATATCTAATTTATTTCTTTACATTCTCTTTTTTGTTTGTGTACAATAAATATTTGTCATTTATAAATACGTTTTTATTATTCAAAACCACGTAACAAAAATAACTGGGGTGACATTTTGGGGGTTGGAACGGATTAATGGTAGTTCAATTGTTTTGTATGGGGAAATTTGCTTCGAGATACGAGTAATTCAAGATACGAACAAGGTTGCGGAACGAATTAAACTCGTATGTCGAGGTACCACTGTATATGAATTATTTTCAGAATGCATAAAATCGGGAATGATGCAGTAAAATGCATTAAAAAAATATATTGAAATATCTAACTGCGTTTTTAATAAGTAGCATCACAGTAGTTTTATTATAGGTAAATTGAGACAAAATACTTATTTTGGATTTTACATGTATTTAAATATTTGTGAAAGACAACAATCATTAAAAAATCAAAACGCTAAAAATTGAATACATTAAAGTAATATTTCATTCCATAAAATTTCTTGAAGGAATTTATCTTTCCTCTAAAAATAAGTGTTTTTCTTCTTATAAATTAGCTCTTATTTTAACCATTCTATTTTTCACTTTAATTTTTTTCCTACTTATAAAGAATATATTTCATTTAAACTGCATATACACGAAAAATGAAAAGTTTAAAATCTTACACTCTTCTCAACATTTCAGGAATGGAAAATTTTTGGCTTTATCAGAATGATAAAGAAATCTTCCTTTTAAAGAACGGGATGAAGAGCAATGGGGAAAAAAGTAATGCTACTTTTGAACTGTGCTTTAAGTATAAAGTAAAGGTTTACAAAAACACCATTTCCAGTTTTAGGTAAAAACAAAAAATTCGGCACTTACATTTTTTCCTGTAATTGTTCTCATTTTTTAAAAAACTTCACATTATTGTTTAACATTTTTTTTTGTTCATATAAGAATTTATTTCTCATTTTCCTTTGTAACATTTTATCTTTGTTAGTCAAATCAAAGAATTTTTGGGAAAATACAAACAGTGGTGATTTCTACATAAGAGAGGAAAAAATTCGTGTTCAATTATAAAACCAGTATAATGAATTAATATTTTAAATTCCGTAGTTTTTCCAATAATTATATTAAATTTTATACTTTGAAAGTATCTTTTCTAAAATCATATAGTGATTCTTGAAGATCTTATATTTAATTATGCAATTTTATACCAGGTGTCCATAATTAAACTTGAGATTTGCGAGCAATCTATAGCAAAAACTCTACAGAGGAATTGCATGAAAATTGGGTAATGGCAGAATGAAATTATTGGAATTTTATCGAGAAAAAAAAACATTGAAGTTCAAAAACCACTCCTAGGTGGCGCGTATCATATCTTTATTGAGATCGTATAAATAATATACAAAAGTTTACAAAACATGCTCTATATGTAGTCCACTATTGTCTGATACAATTTGGAAGCGACAGTCAAGGTGATGTGACACAACCACAGTGATTATGCCGGATGGTGCTCTTGCACACATCATCCGTTGTGTGAAACAAGTGCTCTGCTGCCATTTCGGTGCCAACAGAATCATCAGTCTGCATTTTCCTACAGCTTGACCTCCTAGATCTTCTTACTTTAATCCTTGGAACTTTTGGTTGTGGGGATATAAAGTCATGGCCTACCATGATCCCATCACATTTCTATCCGACCTTAAATAAAGCATAGATCGCCATTTGCGCAACATTCCCCAGTTGAGGCTGCTTTCAACAGTCGAACATGGGATTTTACGCTTCAAGATAGTAGCAGACAATGGTGGAAGGCTAATCGAGCATGCTTTGTAAACTTTTAAAAATTATTTATATGTTCTCAATAAAGCTATTACACGCCACCTAGGGGTGGTTTTTAAAACTCATTGCTTTTTTTCTCTTGATAGAACTCCCATTGCTTCATTCTGCCACTACCCAAGTTTCATGCAATTCTGCTGAATAGTTTTTGCTATAGACTGCTCGCAAATTTCAAGTCTAATTATGGACATCCGGTATATATATGAAGAGTATCGAAAGCTGTTGATGTGAAAATACCTAAATAATCTACAGATTAACTGATTTGCTCCGTTTAAATGCAGAATAAAATGCTTTCCTCATTTTAACTATGCAATCTTCACATTAGCGGTTTCCGCGTATCATTTAAGTTCCAAAGTTTGAATCTCTCATATTCTTTATGTAATGAATTTTGATTGAACATTGACTCATCAAAAGAATAATTTTTCCTAAGCATTTAGAAATGGAGTGACAGACCAGTAAATGTATTTGATGAAAGATTCTGAATTAATTTATGATAATTTAATTACCCTCTGAAAACCAATTAAACATTGTAATATTACAAAATCCAGCTGCACATATTGATATGGCGATCAAAATCACGATAAGAGAAATTATAGTTCACTAAATTGGGTGGTACCGATCAGGGTCTTAAAAAAAGGTGACTGCAAATCTAAATTTACTACAAATAGGTGAGCTTGTCGCACGGGGTAGGCAATTCAAAGTATCACCAACTTTTAGATTGCACTTATTTCCTTATTTATAAGAATATGTAAGCAGTTTAAGTATTTCAATAATAGTTCTTCAAATGATTGAGAGAAAATTGATTCTATCAACTAATTCGCTGTTTGCTGGATTGTATTAACGTGATTCCTTAGATATCGAAAAATAAAGAACACTTAATTTAAGCTCTTAGAAACGTTGCTGCTGTTTAAAAAATATTTTATTTATCTTATTTTCACTTTAAAGAGTACCTATAGTGGGTAATATGCTGATTATCTAGGTAGTTCCCAAATTTCTCTCAATAATTACCCTAGATAATCTACAGATTACCTATCTAATATACGAATTTAAACAATTTTCAACTATCTCCCTAGATAATGTGCAGATTACCTAGCTAACTTATTTTCTGCACTTTATTGGTAACGTATATAATCAATTTCAAATATGAACTGGAATGATTTAAAATTTGTTTTAAGCTTTATTTTTATTTTATCACATTCACATGGAATAAAAAGTACATAAAAATAGATTTGCAGTTTGCGCAAAATAATGCTTCTATTCTATCTTCCTCCATTGAAAAACATATATAAATTTTCTTTCTTTTACCGGTATGGAGTTTCATTTAATCGCAGCGTCTGATATTTTGTTTGGCTTATTCGAAAGGAGAAAGAAAATAAGAGTTTTAGGATATTTCTTCTTTGAAAACATTTTTTATGATGATAAGAAAAAAAACAAGTCTATTTTTTATTTAATCAGAAACTCTTTCTGGGTGATATTTTTACATTTTTAATTTTCTTAATAGAAACAGTATTAAATTCAAATACTTATTAAGATTTTTAGTAATGAAAAAGTCATTAAAATAATTTGAACAAAAAAATGCATACTTATCAAATAAATTTAATTGAGAGAAGCATATTAATAAATATATTTCTAAAATATAATGCTTCTATTCTACATTTTTCATACTTAGAAAGATATAAATCAGCTGTCTTACTTTTCTTTTAATTTCTTTCAGCGATAACATCTTTCTTTCAATCGCAGTGTCAATCATTTTGTTTACGTTTTTGTAAAGAAGGGAGAAAACAATAATGTTTAAACTTTTATTTTTGAAAACATTTTTCATGATGTGAAGAAAAAAAATCAGCCTAATTATTTTCATTTATTCAGAAACAATATGTGTATTTACGGTATTTTTTGCGTTTTTAAAATTTGATTACTTGAATTAATTTTGAAATTTATACTCTAATAAGTATTCTTGGTAATGATAATGCCTTAGTAAAAATAATTTGAACAAAAAAGGAACATATTTTAAATAAACTTAATTGAGACAAGCATATTAATAAACTAACATACCTGAATTTTGCAATTTTTTTCTTAGTGAATGTATGTATGCATGTCCTAGTTAATGAACACCAAATATAAGTAAAATGTAATAATTTTTTAATTATTTTTAAAGAACAAAAGCTAATGATGTAGGCGTAAAAAATGGATGAAATCGAAATAATTAGTGCTACGCTTAAATCATATAATTTTCAATAAAATGTGGTTCACTTTTTCGTTTATAAAATGCTGCCTTAATTGCTTGCGAATCCTCCTAAAAATAACTGTAAATTAAAAAATAACCATCAGAAATTATACAAAATTGTTGCTGGTAAAGGAATTTAAAGTTACTTCTAGTTACATTCTTAGCTGAAACACCTGCATTAAAAATGAATTATTCATATGATGATGGAATAGGCAATTAATTTGTAAAGTTATATTGGGAAGAAAATTAATATCACTATGTTTTGAAACAATGTACACATCATTATTTAATTTCCCATAATAACTTAAGAAACGTTTATTTAGTTAAAGCATTGGCATAATATACTAAAATATTTATAGCATAAATAATCACACTATTAAACTAATTAATAGATCTATAAATAACAATATCCCACAAAATGTTGAAAAAATCAAATACGCAAAAGTTTTACATTTTTGCAATGAGAAAATATAAAAAAAAACAATAAAGTAAAGAACATAATTTTGTAAGTACAGTAAAAAATGTAATAGTCAAAGTATAATAATGCAGAGAAAAAGGTTTTTTTTTAATAATGTGCATATGCGTCTTTAATAACGTAAAAAAAAACAAAACACTGAATACTCTTCGGAACATATAACGTGAGTGTGGTAGCCTGTAGAGGTTTACTATCATTCCGTTGTGTGGTGTTGTAGTTAGGAGAGGCAGGTACCAGCTCAGGTGTCGTCCAGATCACTTGACTATGGTCAAAAATTAATAAGTCCTTTGCCAATAGCCCTCGTACAGCTTCATAGTGCGGCGTTAATATAACTCTCACTCGTATAAAATAGAAGTTTATCTAACCATGCAGTGATTTAATCTATTTAAAAATTATTCTCAATAAAAAACTAACTATTTACCATTGTACTAAACATAATATATAAAATCATAAAACACAAAATAAAAACATACAAAATATATAATAATTAAGAATGCCTAACTGCACAAATAAATTATTTAATGTATAATAATATGAAACGCAAAACCCTTCATATATAAGAATGGTTATTTTAATATTAATTCCAATAGAGTCTTTTTATATTTGCTTATACTAACTACAATTTTGTTTCCCATGGCTACACCAAATAGAGTTCCTCTAATCGACTCATTGGTTCAGAGTTATTAAGCCTCTCAGTGATAGCGCTATCAATTTCCGTGTAATTTTAAAATGTCAGTTGCTCACCTCCAAAGTGACGAATGAATTCGGTGATCATTCGCTAGTGAAATGGTTTATGTTATGTTAGTAATTGACTAGCCCGTTGAACTAGAGTCAACAGCAGCCGATTCAATTGCAACGCATCACTGACTGACTGACTCGTTAAGCTAATCTATTCTGCAAACAATTCCAAGAATAACTTTCGATTGTATAGCAACCTGATAAGGGGTACACGTTTTTTTTTGTGGTAATATTTTTCACTATCATAAACTATAAATGATAACAAAATGAAACAATCTTTGTAGAAATCCTATAGAACAGATAATGAATGGTATATCTAATGAACATAATAATAGAAAATTTGGATTAGATATATTCTATTTATCTTTCATGTGTTTATATATATATATATATATATATATAGAGAGAGAGAGAGAGAGAGAGAGAGATGGCGTAACAGTAGCTCTGAAAAACAATATATATCATAGTAATTTGATTTTTAACCATAGTATTCTAATGCAGAGAAATGTAAAAATATTCTTAATGTTACTTCTCTAATTCTAGTACAAATAATTTTTATACTTATTGCTAATCTATAATTCGGCCAGTTATGCTATAGCTTTGGATTTTTTATTTGGATCTTGAATCTTGCAATAATGTTTTAATTTTTCACTGATTCATCGTGATCTTAGCATTTCTGAATGCATCTTTAGGTAAGTCACCATCCTCTATTAATTTATTTAGAAGTTTTATACATTATTTTCAAAAGAATTTCATTCAGTATTATAAAAATAAAGAGCAAAGGTCAGTTAGCCACAAAACTCACTAAATCTTACTTTTATATTAAATTATTAAAAGCTCTATCGTCTGTTTTGTTTATAATATGGCAGCGTCCATATTTTAAAGCTTCTAATATATCTATCATGCTTTTTCTTTTAGTTTTAAGATCCTTCTGAGTAGAGATTATTATTAAAATTATATATATATGCAAGGGGTGATCAAATGAAAAGGTACGAAACGACATAAAAATCAAACAGTTAAATATTTGCATATTCCGCCAAGGGAGAATGTAGCGAGACATCTCGGGATGCCATTGGAGACTCTGACTGGGATCGGATCATGCGCGGGTGCCCGCATGCGCAGGAGAGAGCAAAGGCTCTTATAAAAAGCGGCGTCCAAATGATGCGAGCACAGAATGACTCGAGCACAGAAAAAGCATTAACTCCGATGTGTACTGTGAGACACTCCGACGCCTACGCAGGTCCATCAAGAATAAAAGACCGGGGCTGCTCACGGAGGGTGTGGTTCTGCTCCATGGTAACGCGCGTCCACACGTCTCCAGAGTCACACAAATGGAACTGGACAAGTTCCATTGGGAGACGTTGGACCATCCGTCCTACAGTCCGGACATGTCACCCCGCGATTTCCATGTGTTTGGTCCACTGAAGAAACACCTGAAAGGAAAGCGCTTCAACGCGGACGACGTACTCAAGGACACTGTGAAGGACTGGGTCTCGTCACAGCCACAGGAATTCTAGGAACAAGGAATCCTGCGGCTTGTTCATCAGTGGGATCGTTGTGCTCAGGCCTATGGTGTATATTTTGAATAAAGTCTATATTTGTACCCACCGTGTCGTTTCGTACCTTTTCATTTGATCACCCCGTGTATATATCAGGACTTGGAGTAATGAAAAGTGCAGCCGTTTCTCATATCACATTTTATTCTAATGATTCAGCAAATAGTAGACTAGAGACGAGTCTTCTTTCAAGCGTCGATCAGGAGTGAGGGTCCATTCGTCCGCGTGTTTTTTTTTTTTTTTTGTAATCCTACTAAAGTTGAAGACAAAGTACTTATGGGAGACATGGGTTGAGTTGTCCTGGCAGGAAGTTTACCCCAACTGACATATAAGGGACTGGGGAATCGTCTCATACACACACTCTCTCTCTCTCTCTCACACACACACACACAAATATATATGTATATATATATATATATATATATATATTTAGTACATCAAAAATATAAAGTTATAGCTGAAAAAGTTCTAAAAAATGATGGGCAATCTTAAAAATTTAACTTTTAAATAAAACTGTGAACTAAAAACCGCATTTAAAGATAGGAAATTCAATAATATTTTTAATCAAAACCATTGATCAATATTTTCACTCCATTTAAAATGCACAGAAACTCTGCATACATTGTGTAATGATTTATATCTGTAATTCCCTCACATCATGTGGAACTTTGTTCCAGTTGAAACCATAATTTGCAACATTCAAGCAGCATTTATTAGCATAAGCAAATTGAAGTAGATTAGGAATGGCAACAAGTATATAATCTAATTTTCTTGTCACTCCATGGTTGAAGAAATAGCAACAAATGATGAGTTTACTTTGATAGAATTCAAGCAAACTGCAGATTATTCGTGCAAAAGCTCCATCGACTGGAAAATCCATTGAACTTTTAACATAGTCAGTTGTCATGGCTACCGTATGGTTTCAGTTTGTAAATAAAGACGAAAGAATATTCTACTATTACAAAGCAATTCCAGTTAACGAAGATCAATCAAACATTACCATGTTTTTGTCAATTCTGTACAATTTTAGTATGCATTACAAATGAAATGCTTCCGATTTAAGATACTTCTACTGTATTTCAATGCTTTTATAAAGAAATCAAACATTTGAGTGTGATTAATTAGGCAAACTAATAAATTAATGTTTATTTAATGCAGTATATATATATATATATATATATATATATATATATATATTATATAGCGTTAAATTTACAAAAGTAAAAAACAGAAATAAACAAATTTATCGCATATAATATCTTAATTGTACTCTTATTTAAAAAATAAA
The DNA here is from genome assembly GCA_019973975.1 of Trichonephila clavata. NCBI lineage: Eukaryota > Metazoa > Arthropoda > Arachnida > Araneae > Nephilidae > Trichonephila > Trichonephila clavata. The sequence continues at coordinate 109,823 of BMAO01003413.1, forward strand.
GAAAAAAATTTGCTTTTTTTAATATTTATTTTGATTACTTATTTCTTCAAAAAATTTCAATTTAAAGTCGTATGAAATACCCAATAATAACGGATGAGTGTTATTGTTTTCTGCAGTGACGATTATTAGAGGGATATTGGTGGTTTTTCATATATAAATCAATAGCGCTGATTTTTACAATCATTTCACTAAGGACATTAAATTACTGCGTTAAATTAAGAAAAGTATAAAATTATAACTTTATAGTGTTTCAATTTGCTTACCTAAGTAGGAGATTTGCTCAAAATAAAAAATGAATCAGAATACACTTTTTGTTTTTTATTTTATAAAATAATGTATATAACTTAGGAATTTGTAAGGGACTACTTCTGTTTGAAAAAAAAGAAGTATAATGTCTTATGTTGAATATTTACATAAAAAATAATGATAAATACAACTATCTATTGATATACTATTACTTGTGTGTTACATATATTCATTAATTAGAAACACAATTATTTTAAAGACTTCTCATCATTAAAGTTTTCTAGACATATTTATTTAAATAAATAACGCTAATACTATGTATAAGGAAAGCTGAAAAAATTTTGTTTAAAATTTGTAATGAAAGAAAAAATATTAAAGATTTTAGTTTTCATTTATATTGCAGTTAATAATTAAATTTTAGCTCTTTTCTCTCTGGTTTTAGAAAAATATTCTTTTTTTCCCTTTCCCCTCTTTCTTTTCTTAGAAGAATCCATTTTCTAATCAGAAAGCTTAATTAACGCATTTTAAAAATGTGCGCATAAAGATTAACGAATCAGAGAGGAGAGTCACCGCTTTCATTAATGACGTCATCTTTCATCCACGAAAAAGCTTTTGTGGTGTTAGTAACTCAAGTTCTTAGAACGAGAAAAAAGTTATCTTATGTGTAGTAATTCGCGTACAATATTTGTTAACAGTTTTCGCTTCTTTCATCGAATGAAGTAATTATTGATGTGTAAGGAAAGTTTAAAAAAATGTATCAAAAATTATTATTAAAAACAAATTTACCATTCAGTTTAAAACATATAACTTCAAAAAAAAACTTTTTTTTTAAAATTAAGTTTTAAAATACGTGTCTTTGTAAAGATGTAAGAATTTTAAAAAATCTATCTTACCTATTAATATGTATATTAAAATGTGTGGTAGCATTAAATATTAATTAAAAGATTTCGAGTAAAATTGCAACGACCCAGTGTTCAAATTAAGCTCTAAGGAAGAATATAAATTTTTATTGTATTATCTTCCTGTGTGTCAGTTCTTGTCTGTTAAATATTATTAATTGAGTTAATTAAATTTTGTTATGATTTTTTTAAATATATTTTTTGTTCCGTTAACGTGATCGATAAGTATGATGTGCATTTTTTTTTCTTTTCAAAAACCGAACAGTTTCACTCCTTTGACACGACTTAATATATTTCGGTTTATTGATGTAAAACTTCAACATATTTATCTTTTCTTGTTTCCTTTATCATGCGTCACCTTTGGAAAGATCAGAAAGCCCAACTTCCAAAAAAGGTTTCAGAAGAAACATGTTGTCTGCTAGCTTCGATCCAAATATTCTACACAAGCTATTTATCTTCAAAGTACTTTTTCTTTAAGCTGTTAGAAACCCAGTTATTTTCGAAAAATTAAAATAAGCATCGTTCTGTTGTAATTTACACTTTATCGCTCATACTTTTGTTCATCAACACAGTTATATCATTAATATGAAGCACTAATATAGAAGAGAGCAACGCTATGTTACCTAATCTTAAGCTCATTTCACCATCTTACTGGGCAACAATATTTTAATCAAAAACTGATTTAAATTTTTAAGCTGTGGTACTATGACTTATGTATGTTCACAGAATATAGATAAAACTATTTTTAGATTATACTATAGTAGAATATCAATTCGAAAATTTTTGTCCTCTCTACTCCATCCATAAATTCCATCTGTCAATGATTTTAGTATAGCTCTAAGATAAATCTTGAAATAATGTTTTGCTTTGTTCCAAATAATCTAAAATTGTTAATTTTGCAAAAAATTGACAATTTTTTATGATTATATTTTATAGGTCATCTTATTAGTTTTATAAAAATACCAAGTTTATTATTTTCTGTTCACAATAACAAACACTACAAGTGTTTTAGTAAAAGCAGATTCCACTACAATAAGCAAGATGTCATAATTTAAAATGCCTTTTACTCGAATGTTTTTTGAAAATGCTCAAACGGGAACAGCGATTGCTCAAAAAGTTTTGAAAATAATTAATTGAAATTTTTATTGTGTATGTTCTATGTAATAGTAAAAGTGTTTTAACCATATTTATCTATCACTATTTTATTACAAACTATACAGTCCTTTATGTGAATACAATCACTGTTTTTTTAAGCAATTCCATTTAATAACTAAGATAAAGTGCTCTAGTTTTTGTAAAAATTAAAATATCTTTTATCCTAAAGTTCATTTCAGCATTGAATAATATAGCAAAACATCAGAATGGGAAAATTGAAAATATAATAATAAACTTTGATATACGGAATAAGCTTCATTTATCTTATTTTTTTTGTAAATTTTTACCATTTTTTCCCATTTTAATAATAATACTTTTTCTTCTTACATTTAGCATATTTGTTAATGTACTAAATAAATCTAAAAGGCAGAAAAAATCCCCATATCTCAATTTTTTTTAAAAAAAAGGTTATCGCAAGTAGTCGGATACCTTAAGTGTATTCACTTTAGAAATTTTAAGTATACACTTCACAATGTTAAACAACTTATTTCCGGAAAATCCCCAACTTTACGTATTTCATTCTTTGCATGCCATTATTTTCCCCTTATAGTTAATTTTACAAAATAATTATTTTCGTGTTGAATAATATGTATAGTTAGTTTATAAAACTATTTTAGTTTATAAGACGGAAAATACTTTCAACTTGTTTCTAGCACAATATGTGCCAAGAAGACTGTACCAGAAGTTTAAGCCAGCCAACATTAGAATAAAGGGAATTGATATCTGCATTTTGTAGATCATTTTACTATTGCGTATCACCCGCGTCAGAACGGATGAAACTTTAAATGAAGTTAAATAAATTAAATACATATCAAGCTTGTTAATCTTTGTTATTTCGGATTTCTCAAAATTCTTTAGAATAAATATGCTGTTGCACGCATAAAGTAAGCTTTTTTACTTTTAAATCCAGGAATAGCAAAAACTATTTCTATTTTTAGAAAATGTATTTATTCAAGGAAACTTTTTTTTCTGAACTGAAATATATCCTGCAACATGCAATTTTGTTCAAAGAAAATGTCCTCCAAATTGAAGGAGACTCGAAGTTGTGTAATCACCAATGTTCTTTTGGAGAAGCCTAAGTGTCCTTTTAGTTATTCGTTTTTTGAAAATTGTAAGTAGTATCTTGCTTATCTCGCATGATTGCGTGACCTGTTTTCTGCAGATCTTATCCAAAAAAGTATTCTCCCCGCATAGTAAAAGAAAAAAAAATCTAAAACAAAAATTACTGTCGCAAATACCGGAATCTGTTTACAAACATAAGGATGCTTGGAATAAAGATTTTACCATAAAAAAACAACCTTAATTTCAAACAAAATATTTGAGCAGCCTTAATGGTATAAACTAGCCCAACCTACAATGCCTATATTTACAAATATTATAGCCATTCATAGAGAAAATTACCAAGCTGTATTTCATTCTTTAATTCCTTCATTGTAAAATATATTTCAAATGTGCTCCTATTTCCTTTGCTTGATTATTTCAAATTAACAAAATTAATAATGAAATCTGTAAAATGTGCCTTAAGCATTTAAATATTCAAGTACATTCAGTTAAATGCATTTTACACTAGAGTTTTTAAAACGTGTGACATATATTTAAAAAAAATTTTAACAATGAAATTAAAAATATTTCTATTTTGAACTTACGTTTTCTTGCTTGGCGTACTGAATACAAGATTCTGTTTTAAACAGAATTCCCAAACCAGTCATTCAATGTTAAAGGCTCAATTAGGGAGAGTCAAAACTACAGGATTTGCTTTTGCACTAAGCTTTTACCGACAGCTATCCTAAAGTGCTCTTTAATAGAATGTAACTTTGCGTCGTCGTTTACAAGTTAAAGAACTTAATTTTACTTGTGTAAAAGACGATGCCACACTTTTTTCTTCGATCCTCATCAATCACAAATTCCAAAAAAAAAAACCCAAAAAAAACAAAAAAAAACGTTTTCCTTTAAGGTGTTAAAGATCATATGAGTAAAAAACCAATAAAAATAAATTTTTTAAGTATGTTTCCCCTGGTTATTTTTATAGCAATGAAAAGTATCATAAACATCTCGGAAAAACCCAGCAACCTTAAAAAGAATATACAGTTTTTGGAATGCAGTAACATATAAATAAAACTCATTGTGGAATGGTAGAAATCCTTTAAGATATTAATCTAGGATTTTTCATCTAACTAGTCAACGTACATTCAGCCATATCCTTAATTTAAGTTATCCTAAATTGTATAAACTCTTGAACTTGAAGAAACGCAGACATTTTTCTTTCCAATGCGTCACCAGTTAAGAAAATGATAATACCGAAGTATCCATTCTTTTATATTTTACTGTGTTATTTCAATCTTTCATATCTCCTTCTAAATTCTGTTGTCTTGTTATCTGGCAATTGATATTCTTTTAAGTATTAATCATGTAATTCATCTCTCTCTTGTAGAGAAATTTTGAATATATATATATATATATTTCTGTCAAACATACATTGCTGATCAGTAAGATTGCAACACTAGAAAATAACTTAACGAAACTTTACGTATTGTACGTTTACAGCCTAGTAGGAAGATAACCTGATTAAATTTTGAAAGCATTCAGCCTTAGGCAGGAGCTGATGTTAGTACATACAACTTCTAATCTGTTTATGGAATTGAGTCGAACACAGGATTTTCGCGCCATGCACCCAACAGCTGCCTCATGCGGTCCCTAGAGCCGAGACCTTAAAAAGACAACGTGGGGCTGTTCTTGTATCCATTTTTGTCATTAGGCGCTTCATTGTCACCATGCTCATCTATGCTGCAATGCCAAGGGAAGCCGTAATGATGGTCGCTGTGCAACTAGCCCATGCTACCCCATGCATTGTCGTACTATCCATGCAAATACTGGTAGTGCTGCAAACGAGTTCAAATCTTTACTCAAGGTCTATGATAAGGTTGTACGATCCTGATATATGTCTTTTCCCTAGAAGTGCTAGTTGTAGGAGGCCATTGAGGCGCCTGCTTGGCTTTTTGTATAACCATCCTGAAACTATTGCTTTCTCGTGATAGACATTAAGTTCCAATCATTCCAAATAGTAATATTGAGGAATAATAAATTGCACTCTTTCTTGACCACAATACTTCCACTTTCAAATTTCAACACGAACTTTTATCCGTTTTCCTCTTTCTTATACTAGTCATAACACGATATTCTCACAAACAAACAACATTCAAGTACAGCTACTGAATATTAAACCCATTTGGTAATTTTTCTTTCCTACAGTGTGTAAGATGTCGTTTTCCCTCCTATGCCATTCTATTGCTCTAAAATGCTAATATATGAGTACCTTATCATCTTCCTTTCACGCAAATTTCATTTTTATGTAATCCATTTCATGTGCGTTGAACTTTCATGTCTAACTTTGAGTATATATCATTAGTAACGAAAATGAAATAAATCATTGTTACTTCTTAATAAAAAATTGTGTCACAAAAATCTAGAAATTGTAGTTTAAAAAAATAGAGATTCTAATAAAAAATATTTTAATTACATATTTTAAATAAAATTTCTCCTCTTTAATATCAAATATTATTTTTCGAAAATATATGCAATGAAGGATAATATCTTTATTTAAAGTAATTGTAATTTATATTCCTTAAAATCCGTCGTGTAACGCGCAGTTTTAACACAAAAAACAAGATCGAAATTTATAGGTGCGCCTTATACACCGGATAAAAAAATAAGAGTTTTAAAAGTAAAGAAATGGTAAGCATGGAAAAAAAATTAGACTTCCACAAAAATAGAAATACTGTTTATTTAAAAGAAATGATACTCCTTATGAATTTCAAGGGTTGTAATTCTAAAACTATACTATTTTTTCCTAAAGCTTGAAATAATACCTAGAAAAAATTACTTCAAAATATAAGAGCATTACGCATGTACATTTCTGGTTACTTCATAAAAAAAAGGGTGCGCGCTATATGACGAATGTACCTAAAAATAATTTCAGTTTCAAACTACAGATGCGCGTTATACGTCGTATTCTACGGTAAGTATAAAAAAGTCCTTTTTTTCTTTTAAAAATATCCAATTAATTTATTTCATTCAAGTTAGACTTTTGGGCAATATTGCCGTCATGATGTAGTTATATTTCATGAAAAGCATAGTTGTAAAAATATAGATAACTTGCTTATACGCAATTTATTAGAGTATGTTTTTTTCCTGGAGCATTTTTATTGTTAAGAGAATTTCAATTTTTTTCCTCTTATTAGTACTTCTTTTACATTTTCTGTAAACTAAATGTAAATAATAAATGAATAAAGGGGTTAGTGTAATTTTGACTACTTGGTATTTTTTTTCTTTTGCATTAAAATAAATGCACCATATTAAGAGATTTAAGAGGAAAAAAATTAATTTTATAAAACTGTCAATTGTAAAAAGGGTACAAAATTATTTTCTAAGCTTGATACAGAACTCAAAAATGAATTGCAATGTTTTTCGTAAAATTATTATAAAACCCATTCGTGCTTCTATTTATTTCCATCTGAAATTGAATCGCTGAAAACCCCGCATCTTCTCCTCATCCTCCTCTATTAGAGGGCTGATAGGATTTAGAAAATGTCAAATCTGTGCTTCAAATTCATTACAAGATATTGGAATGTATTACGAGTTATCCTATAGAAAAAGAACCAGATTTCAAATTTTTGATCTCACAAAGTTTACTTTGAAAGAAACTGTCTATCTTGAAAGGAAAACGTAAGCCTATGGAATTCAAAGAGAAGATCGAAAAACCAGAAGGCTAGATAAAACTTCTTATTTGAAAAAGGTTTGATTTCGGAGATCTTTCTTTTTTTAGCAAAGCAACTCTTAACGTAAAAGGTATGTGCTTCTTAATACATATTCCTAAAATAAATAGAAAAATTCCTAAGTGTTTGAAAGAGTTATGGATTCAAGGTAAATTCAAAAAAGCCGTATATATATATATCCCTTTCTTAAAAAATAAAAACAGTCCAATCTTATTCTACTGAGTAGATAACTTTCAGTGGAAATAATAAAAGCAGAAATACACAAACGTATTTTATAATTATTGAAGTATTTAAAAACTTCTTTTAAATGAATTAAAAATAATTTTTTAAAATAAAAAATTGAATTAAAAAAAATTTTTTTTTAACATGTAAGCATTTATTTTTAAATTTAAATAAATTCAATGAATGTTACTAAGTAAGCACAAAATACATTTAACATTATTTTATACAACATATTCTACTGTAGAAATTACATATATTGTTCATTTTTAATTAACATAATCATGTTTTTAAAGATGATAAGTAAGAAAGATGTTCACAATATTTTTATAAAGAAGATATTACCCCTTAAGAGTGATTTGCTCGTACACCGTTCGTCACAGGTATGTCAAACTCGAATGCCGGGAAAGAAAATTTTTGCAACCAGGCTATTATATCGGCACACAATAATATACAATCGGACTCCGTTTTAACGAATATTTCTTTTCCCCCGTTAAAATGAAGGCAAGAAACCCTATTTAGCGAATAATAATCCCCGAAGATTCAGTTTGTGTCCATGATACTAAAATACTTCTCGTTAGGTAATTTTTTATGTGGTAAATGTGGGAATTTTTCATTGGGGGGAAAGCAGGTATTTAGATTCTGGAAAATATTCGATGAAGAACAGAGATTGACAAGGTAACGTACAATGTGCTGCTTGAGAAGAAAAGAAAATGGAAAAATAATCCAAAAAAGGAGATATCATCTGTCCCCCCATTGTAATATAAGATTTAGTATTACAACATGCTTCAAATTGCGTGTGCATATATATATGGACATAAGTTCACAAAATCCCTAACCATTTGAAAAAGAGGTACGAATATGAAATATTTTTGAAAGTATGGGAGAAATTCTTTTATGAAACATTTTTCATAGTATGAAAAGTGTACTTCTAAAAAGCAAACATTGAAGAGCGGATTTTAAGTTCCACAATTATAAAATAATAAATAGTATGAAAGCTTTACAAAAGAAAATTTAAATAAATTCTTCCACTTTTGCATTCTTTTAAATATTGTGCTTAGTTATATGCAATAAAAAATATGCCTTTCTTGGAACCGTTTAGGCAAAAAAATAGACAACTTAAGGGGTTAATGAACATGAATTAAAAGTTTCTAAGTACATGATTAACGTTTTTTTTTATTATAAATTTCCGGTTCTCTGAAAACATTAACATACACTGAACTCAGTGGCACAACAGCCTATGAGGGTTAATACCTACTGTGCATATCTCAGTATACGCGACAGGCACTGGGGTGCATGTGTAGATGTTTCGATCAAGTGGTCAGTTTGACCCGAAATCCCCCAGTGCTCACATCCCAAGCAAGCTTGGTACTCATTTATGGACCCACTGAAGGGATGAAAGGCTGAGACGACCTTGTCCCCGTACCCCCGTACAGATTTTAACCCCGTACCTGTAGCGTGGAAGCGTGATACACTACCACTCAGCCACAGGGCTTCGATATTAACATATATTGTTATTAATTATTCGCATATATATACGATATCAGAAATTGATAATTAGATTAAATAAGGAAAGGAATATTACTACTCGTTTTATATTTTAAGTTTGTATGATTCATTTAATTAAAGTAAAAGGATGTCTATTCCATAGAATTCATTTTATTATTCATTGTAGTTGGAAAATAATTTTAACTTGTTTTCCTTGTTTTATAACAAAGGAAATATTTTTATACTTCAACAATACTGATATCACAACAAACATACAACCTTGTTTTGTATTAGTTGTTAAAAGGAATTATACAGCAGATACTAGTTATGTTATTCAAATTCCTTTGAACTTATTGGTTCTCCGAAACAATTTCCCAATAGGGTAAACGGAAAAAAACCTGGATGAAACTTTCCCAGAATGATAATCTTAAATGGAACCAAGAAAAATAAACTAATGCAAGTGAACAACGAGGGAAAAGTATCACAAAGAAAAGTTTTACTCTACACTGATGTCTGGAAAACGCACTTTAGGAAACTATATATTATAAAAGCTCTATATTTCTCAAGACTATAACTATTATAACTATGAGTTTCATCATTACGGAAGCGAATACTTCCCTACAATAGAATCTAACTTCAGTAAGACATGATAGAATTCATAGCCAAAAGGGAAAGCTACATTATTTTGCAAAAATGCCTTGATAAATGGTACATATGAACATCCCATATCTGCAGTGGGTAAAATTCATATAGCCTTTTTAACCAGTGCAATATGTTATTGTTTTATCTCTTTTATGTATAACTTTTAACTTTCATCTTAAGTTTTATTTCATGAAAACATTATTTAATTAAAAAAATCAAACATGGCATTAGTTGTAAATTTAATTTAGAAATAGTCTTTCAAAAATATATATTATACCAATCTTTTGAGAATAGTCAAAAATTTTATAATATATATATATATATATATATACGAGGTGATTCACAAAACAGGCTGATGTTTTTAAATGTACGCTTGCGTATTTAGAGGGCGCTGTTCGCATCCAATCAGTATTATGCTCGACCGACCATTCCTGCTGACATCAGTGTACGAGCTTACTCACAAGTGATCAGATGAATCATTTTACGAATCCAGAGCTTGCGAATATGCATCTCGCATATGGGGTAGCAGGCGAAGGGGGCCGCCCAGATAAACAAGTTTAGGAAAACCGATATCCTGACAGAAGAGAGAATCCCACAGCACCACAAATGTTTGCACGCGTAAATTGTAATATGTGAGAACATGGTTCACACTTTCCAAAATATGCATGATACAAAGAGAAGAAAACTGACGTGGACTGTCAACGTCGAAGAAAAAGTCCTACTGTGCTTTGAAGAGAATCCAAATACTGGCACACAAGATATTGCTCAGAAGCTTGGGGTCTGTCAGTCAGCAGTGCACGAGTAGGGTGTGCAACCTTATAATCTTCAAAGACAGCATTTACTGCAGCCTAACGATGATCCGAAGCGTTTGGAGTTAGCAAAATGATTCATGTCGAAAGGTGTCGGGGATCATAGTCTTCTATATCCTGTTTTTTTTACAGACGAAGCGTCATTTAGTCGCGAAGATGAGTTGAATGCACACAATTCATATGTGTGGTCTTACGACAATCCTTATGGTACGAGAAGTCATGCTTTGCAACAGTTTTGCCATAAATATTTGGGCTGGAATTATTCATGACTGTTTGTAGGGAACTTAATTGCTACCACCCTGGCTGGACAGCCAGAAATACCTAACCTTTCTCGAGAAAGTTTTACCGGCTATGATGGGCTATATTCCTGCGCATATCCGTCAATATGTGTGGTTTCAAAAAGGCTGGGCTCCAGCCCATGAAACAATTGCTGTGAGTGTGTATGATTGTCTATTCCCATTACTAGTAAGTCATCCTGTACATTGATGACAGAAGGAGCGATTGACTGAGCTTTATACTGGGTAAATATATGCAGCACCCTCTTTGTACGCATAAGTACATTTGGGGACATAATTTCCTCTTGAAATTAGTTTCCTGATGTATATTCCTTACTTCTCCACAAAAATTGAACGAAAAGTTTTATATCAATCTACATATAACTATGTATGTATGTATGACTTTGTGTTTCTAAAAGGCATGTTTTCGATTGATCGTGATTAATTAATAACACAGACAATAATCATATTTATTTTGGTTTATTACAATGAGTACATAATCCGTTCTGTACTCCAAGCCATGGCTAGAGAGCTCACATTGTAACAAGAGTCGGAGGGTGAGCAAGCAAAGTTCGTGCATGTGGTTAGAGAGCGAAGATCAAAGTGCAGTCGAAGTAGTTATGCGAGAGGTGTGTTGAAGGGTACAAGGGATAAAAGGGGCTTATGATTCATCAAATATATATACATATATACACACACACACACACACACATATATATATATATATATGTTTATAAAATCTGTATGAGATATCATTCTTCATATTCCTTCCTTATAATTGTAAAGTAAGTAATTTTAAGTAAATTTAATAAAAAATGAAATTAAAATACAGGGATAAGAATTTCAATATGCAATACTTTTAACATTTTTTTTTCTGAAATAGTAATAATAATAATTAATTTTTTTAAAAAAAGTTCCAGTTATTGAACTAACTTATAAGCCGTTTTCAGCCAAACACTTGTGTACAAGTTATTTGTTGTTTCCGCAATCATTGCTATAATATATTTTGTGTTTCGTAAAAGAGCGATGTGCACATAAACTTTTTTTAATTATCTTAGCGTCTCAATTTACATACATTGTTATAATAAATAATTATATGTATTGTTATAAACAGTATTTGGTAATGCTAATGCAAACAATTTTTTGAGATGTTCGCAGATGTGTTTTTTTTTCTTTTGTATTCCATTATAGCAAAACATATTCATTCAAATATATAAATATGCAATCTTTGATTAAAAAAAAAGTATGCAGTAAAGTAATTTTTTTCATCGATTACTGTTTCCTATTACCAAAATTGGACTTATACAAAATGTTTGAAAATTTACAAATATTTGCATTTCCTTTTTGGTGTCTAAGACAATTATTTATTAACAAAATAGCATAGCAAACATATTTTTATTCAAAGAGTAAATTATCCTCATGTCGCATAGCAATTTGGAAAACTTCCTAATGAAAAATTATGTATATATTCGGTTCACACACACACAGAATTACTTGTTTACTTTCAGAGCGTTCTAAAATTATATTCCACACATTTCAAGATAAAATGAACAAAATAAATAAATTTATATTGACTAAAAACTGCGCGTTTTGGGGTTCTTCCATGTGATACTTAATGCTACCACATGCAACAATGCAAACATACAATGTTTGCAAGAAGTGCGTGCCATCATAAATGAAAACGTTCCGTTTTTATTTCAGAAGTTGAATTGTAATGATCTTGTTCAATACCTCGATAATGAGGACTAAAATTAAATATGAAATAAATAAAAAAATTATATCTGTTACGAATAAACCTAAGAATTTAGAGTTATTATATCGATTCTTTCCAAGCCGTATATATATTCAACAGTGAAGTCATCATCGGGGAGAAGGATTACCGTAAGCTACATTCTTGATTGCTTTTATACTTCTCAGAATGCAACTATTTGAAAAGAAGGAAAATAGAAGATAATAAGAATATGAACTTCTTCGGAGAGTGAAAAAAAGCTTCATTGATCAAATTTTGGAATTCACATTCCAACTGACTCTAAGTTTCAAGTTAGATATTTGGGATCATAATTTTTTTTCTTACTGGATTCAAAGTAGCTTATTTCCTTCATCTACATTTTATAAATATTTAATTTCTTATTTCAAATGCGGTGACACATTTATAAACTAAATATTGTATTCAAAGTTTTTAAACACTTTTACAATTAATTTGAAACTAAATATCAAGTTATTTCCATTAAGAGTTTATGTGTGTATAAAAAAACCATGCATGTTTGCATTTAGTTAGTGCATTTAATTTTAGAAATTAATTATTAAATTAAAAAAAACATTTAATTTATTGAAAGTTCTAGACACTCAAGAAATAAAAATAAAAGATTTTTTTTAAAATGGAATTTCAATTATTTTAATTAGCTAACAGAAATCGCAAATAGCCTATGTATATCGTATACTTCCTACAAAAAGCTAAGAATAAATTGACAATTTCTAATCTGACTTTTGTTGCAAACATCATTTAATTATTTAATTTGAGTATGTAACTAAAACTATACACTAGGGTATTAATTTCGAAGAACAAAGTCCCAGCAAACCGTTTATAATCATATTTATTGAACTGAAAACGATAAAACTTATTATGTAGCAAACTTGGATGGATGCGAATATTAAATATGTATTCGTTTTTTTTATCCATGATATTGCAATAAGTACATGGGTAATAATATATTCCCCACTTTAGTTTTCTTTGAGACATGAGGTTGAATATAGTTATTGATTCAAAATTTATACCAATAAAATTCATTTAATGAAAAATAAGAATTCAAAGCAATTTAGCTATGAAAACAATGAAAAAGTTACTCAAAAAATGCTATTTTTTATTTTAATTGTTTTAATGAATACGAATATTTTATTATATACTTGTACATGAAACTAAAAAATATGATATATATATATATATATATTTAATAATAATAAAAAGTAATTTAATTCCATGTTAATGAAATATTAAAATAACACATTAACTGACTCACGCGCGAACAATGCTTTTTTTCACTATACATTCTAAATCTGCTTTTTTTAATTAATGAACTGCTGCTTAGAAAAAAAAAGTTCATTAACTATAGTCAACTTATAATCTCAAGAACTGTGTTTTTTTTTAAATTACGAATTTCTAAGTAATCTGCAAAATTTTTATTATAAGCTCATGTCTTTCTCTAAACTACTATTTTGAAATTGTTACTTTAAATCATTAAGTAAAAAATTATAACCACAAGCAATTCATTCATTAATTATGATCTCATTAGCCATGGAAACAAACATAGAAAGTGTTGTTGAAATACTATTGAAAGGCATTTCTATTCAATTCATAATCCTTTTTAAACAACCTAGAAACACTTTTGCATTGAATATTTTTATTAAAAAAACTCAACGTTTTTTTTAATCCAATAATAATGATGTTTTTCATAAAATATCAACTGATTTCTATAAAATATTATTCATTTGGCAATTTTTTAAAAAACAAAAACAAATTGTATTTACATAAATCAAAAATCTGTAAAATTTTCTATTTTAAAGCAGCAAAAATGTAATTATACCACTATAATATTATGATCAGCTACATGTAAATCATTTTTACCCATATTTTCTCCTCAAAAATGCAATGTTTTACAATAATATTGACTGGGAGGCAGTTTAACTAAAAACAATAATCCTCAGAGAAATTTCGTTGTTAAATGTGTCTCATGTGCATATAGATACACATTGCTCATAATAGTTCAAATAGCTAATTAGAGGTAACTATTTCAGCGAATATTTTTTACTTAATTGAATTTGTAGACATTCCTCAGAAAGCAGAAATAAAAATATATAACCGGTTCTCTTGCATTTTTTACCTTTATATTACGTACATAAACTTACTCAGTTCCTTTTTATCTTTTATTTTTGTATTTTCACCATCACCGACAAATTTAATAGGATAAAGTATTGAGCTAATTTTTCTGCTTTTAAGTAGTGATAAATGTTTTAGAAAGAGTTAAGAAAATGGAGTAAATGATATTTCTATATCTAATTAAATTTTAGCTCTTAATTAATCAATATAATATATACGTAACTCAGTTTATTTTAGAACAAAGTGCAATTAGTATCTAAGCAAAAGCATTAAAATGTATAGTAACTAAGTTTCTGGCATAAAAATATTGTGTAATTCTATATTTGCATTTCAAAAAGAGAAATTTTATGGCAAGGAAATGAGTTCTGACATAAAAGAATCATATCTATAAACCTTTGCATGAAATATTTTGGATGCAGATAGAAATTAAAATATTATATCAATAGTCATCAACAACCATATAATGACAATAAGCCAGCATAAAGTCAAATAACTTTGGATAAATTATTCTTTACATTAGTATTAATAATTCCTGAAATGTGAAATCTTATGTTTTAAAACATGTTTTTCGTAGATCCATTTAAGTGCTTAAATGCTTAAAATTTTAACATAAAATCTAATCTTGGATTAACTACTTTTATCAATGTATAAAGTGTGGGATATCAAAGTGTGTGGAAGTTTATATGTATACTACTCTAGTCTTAATTTTGAACTTCATTGTTTTTTATAATATTCAATCAGTTATCATTGTTTATGAAGGGCCTAAGACCTAACATACTTTGTTGTTTGATGTTTTAGAGTTTCCCTAACTGTATGTGTCCCACGCCTACATTGGATTGAGAAATATCTTCAGGAATATCAAAATTACCTACAATTAACTACGAAATAAAATTTTACTCTTTGAGGTATTTTTTCAGGAATGTTTTAAATTTCTTTAAGTAAATGGATATGTGAAGAAAATAAATAAATTTGTGTTAAAATTTAGCTGGATTCTTAAGGCATGACTCAAGATTTAGTGCATTTATGTACAACAAGAAGTTTTGGATGAAATATTTTGACCTATTTGAGTGTAAAAAAACTTTTTTGAAGGTTATAATTAATTGTACTTTGTTTTTTAAATGAATTTCTTCAGTGATCGAATACTGTCAAATTTCAACTTATTGATTAAAATTTAAATATATTGTAATGAATATAGTGGAAATTTAAAGCTGATACAATCAGCATACCCTGATATGCTCAATTATACCTCTTTGCTGAATAATTTAAATTCTTAAGAATATCATTTATGTATGATATTGAAGTTCCATGACTTATACAAATATTTTTGTGAAGAATACTGCATTAATTTGCTAGAATGATAACTAACAACATAAATCAAAATCATAATTTAATCAACATAAAAAATGCATTTACAATCATTGCTTACAGAAAATAATTCGCTTTAGAATTCGTTTATATAAAGATACTTAATGTATCAAATTATTTTATAAACTACTATTTCAATTTCTTTTATGTTACCTTCATCACAGTAATGCATGTTCAAGAAACTTATACATGAATTTTCTTTTTATTTTGGATTTTTTTTTAAGTCACTCAAATAAGAAATACCGTTTAAGTTTCACTTAAACAGAGAAAAAATATTTAAAATGGGTGTCTAAATGGAAGATTTTATCTCGAGTAAAATCTTTATCTATGTATAATTATTTATGAATAAATTTATTCCATTCACAAATTTTTTAAAATGTTTGAGAAAACTTTCAAAATAGCAGTTATATTGATTTAAATTCTACTTCATACTACTTAAAAAGCAAATTATAAATAGTTCTGTTCTAGTCTTAAAAGTATAAATCTCTGAACTATAAATGATATCTCTCTATTCCGATTTCATAAAAGTATGACAGAATCGATTTCGAAATATCTATAATCAGAGTAGAAATGTTATTTGAAATCAATATGATTTATTCCACCTCTGCATATTTTCCCCTGTTAGTGACTGTGAATGAATTAGCTCTTTGACATAATGATCGATTATATCTCTCTTTACAAATAAGCAATTATGTTGGTTATTGAAAATTCCTTTTTGACGATTAGAAATATATTTATGTTTAACTGTAATCCATAGTTTTCTCCAGTTGCATTGTGATACGGTGTGTTATTTAAGTTGCTTATTTCTCATTTCTTAAATTTTCTTATTTTTCATTTGCGCTAAAAGTGGTCTGCTAAAAAAATTTATATTAAAACTTAAAATGGGTTATTGATAAATAATTCTTCTTTTACAATATGAATAATAAATAACATTTAATTTTATCTATTCAAGTTTATAAAACTTAATATCTGATAAATTTCTACTTTTTAAAAATTTTTCTTATCCTAAAAATGATTTAAAGAATATATTACGTGATTATGGGTGGTTAAAACTAACAACGGAAACTCAGAATTGTTTCTTATGTTCTTCAAAAAAAAACAGTTCATAAATTGTTTAGGAGCCTACAAGCTCAGTAGCAGTAACTTCATTAATATAGAGAAATAATAACTGTAAAATCAGAAATGAATGGACCTTTTAAAACTTATAGAGTAAATCATGGAAACTATAATTAAAAAGGGATTTTAAAATATTACCTATTAAAAGAGTAGTTTTTTCATAACATAAAGCAAAAAGTTTCTGCATTTTTAATAATAAATATAAAATATAATTTAGCAGTATGAAAATACTGTTTATATGACATCGTAACATAAAAACCCTTTGAATACATAAGAACTTCATTATGTTATTAATTTTTCTAATTTCGAGTGTTTCGGCATTGAAAGGACTTTTATTTTAAATACATCTGTCTGAAATATTTTTTTCGTTTATTCTGATGAATATCACTAAAATAAATATATATTTCCATTTCTAGGAAACTCACTTTCAGTGAACAAATGTTTTGCTAAATGTTTTGTTGCAATTTATTTTTTCATTTTTCATTAACATGAATTTAAATGTAAATATTTTTAAAATGAATTAAATGTTTGAAGTCTCTTTAAACTTTTAAAAATTTTCAAAGGTAAAATAATGATTATATGCATAAAGTATATGTGCAACACTTTGAAAAAAAAAAAGATTTGTGAGATGAATAGATGTTATTCACATTAAATTTATGTTGAGTTTAGATCAGTATCTAATAACGAAATGGTTCCATTGCAAAAAGTAGTTTTGAAATACCCCATGTTAGTTCTTTTATTTTAAATGATATTTACCCATAAGAATATTAAAAAAAAGCGTAATTTCATAAATTGGTAACATATTTATGTCTGGTCTTCTACTTCCTTAATACATGTTTTGATCAAACTCTATTTCAGATAACAGTTTACCAACCGCCGTTAATTATTTTCAGGAAAAAAAATTATCAGTAATCTTATGATGATAAAAATGAGACGTATATTAATTTCAAAGTATTGTTTGCCCAGTTAAATTTTACACCATGAACAGCAAGATATTTGTCTTTTTTTCTCATTAAACAAACAGCTGTAAAAACATATTCTAATGAAAGCAAATATACTTAGAATAGTTCGTCTATTATTTCGAAATTTTCGACTACTTAATAAACATGAGTAGTGATTTGATATTGCATAAAATATGCTTACTTCTTATAAGTAAAATGTTGGTAAGTTCAATATTATCCTGCTTTTTAAAGAAGTTTTAAGTTGTATGAAAAATTGAGAACAAAATTTAATTAATTGATTTTTATTATCTAAGTACCCAAAGAACTTAAATAAATATGAACCTCATTACTCACTGCATTTCAAAACTAATACATTATTATTTGTTGTTGCTATTTATTGCTATTTATGCTTATTTATTTTTGCTATTATGTATTGTTGCTTAACAAGAAGTTTATCGAGTAGATATATGCATAATACATATTCAAAACGTTCAAATAATAGCAATGAGAGCAGTAAATTTTTATCACTATATTTCCAAAAGTACTTCATTTCGCTATATTAGTGCCAAATTTATTTTCCTTCGCAAAAACTAACAATATTTTATTAAAACTAAATACCTGAAAGTATATATATATAACTTCTAATGAGAATTGTAGTTTCAACTATAATTTCAAGTCAAAAAAGTTACAAAAATAATCTTTGGTTTATATAATAACGTTATTAGACGAGCATTACAGTTTTAGAATAGCATTAATTTTTTGAATGGCTATAATTAAAATACTGTGCTTAAAATTCATACATAATTTGGAAACTTTTTTAATATATCTGCCAAATTATCTCCTATTATTCTGAATAATACAAATAGTACAATGCATTTAAACTTTTTCAATGGTTGACAGTCTTTTTGTAACATTTATTTTTCAGTTGACACTTACAACAAAAACTATCTCATGTAGATATTTTACCTTTTAAATATCGTAGCTATTTGTTATTATTAAAGGGGAAAGATTAATTCAATAAATTTTACTTCTTATTATCATTAAATATTATAATCTAGTTTCAATATTACTGATTAAGGATTATAATTTCCAGCGAGAGTAATTCCTAAGATAAAAGAAAATGAGCTAAAGTAAAAGGGATATAGTTAAAGAAATCAATAAGGAAAAAAGCAGAAAAGACATCTAAATTTAATTTGAACCAATTTACTTTCCTCTCAACCACCGTTACATTTGCAATAAGTTGATGAACATTTACTCGTATATTGAGCTTTCTAATATAAGTTAATCTGAGCTATATAACAATATTTATCAAAACTCTTTATATTTTTAAACTTAAACTTCGATGATCTAATAGAGAAATATATTTAGAGAATTCCACACCAGTAATAAACTAACTCAAAATTCTTGAAATCATGATACTTTTAAGTACAGATGTACTTATTATATATATCAAGCAAATTAAAACAAACATTAAAATAAACTTAAAATTTATTCTACACAGGTTTCATATCCTACTTTTGGGGAAAATAATAAACATGCTAAAGAAAAGATGAAATACAAAAATAGACGTGTAAATGTTTTAAATAATAACTTCTACATTTGACTTATTAAATTCCTACTATTAGTTCACACTCTTCCTATATATATGTACTAGCTGTTACCCGCCCGCTTCGCTGGGTATTTCATGATGTTTTATAAATTTTTACTGCTTATATATATGTATAAATTATTGATATCTAAGTCCTAGCATTAAGAATTCGATTGTATTGAAAAATATACTTAGACCTGTAACTGTCACCTGTTGATAAATAAAAAGGGCAGAACTCATCTAATTTGTATTTTCTAAAAATCTCTAAAATTGAAGTATAGAATGATGTTTGCTCTTTCGTAACCCAAAAACGAAGTGGATTCCCGCAAAACCAATTTTCGCCGTGGATCTCTACTCCGTAAATTGAACATGCAAGCCAAATTTCAAGTCTAAATCAAACAGAAAAAAACAAAAGTTTTACTATCAATATCCCCGTAATCCCGTTGAGAGCCGTTTTCCAAAATAACCTCTCTTAGCGGATTTCAATTCAACAAAAGAAAAATGCAAACCAAATTTCATTATTATAGTCCTTGTAGCTCGAAAAAAGGATTTTTTTTTGTGTCAATACGTCCCAGTAACCCCTGCACCCTCCCCCGCAGAACTTGATTTACTTAAAATACATTTTTAGTGCATCCCTATTCAACAAAAGAAACATGCTTAAAACATTTCAAGTATATGGGTCTAACAATTAAAAACAGGAATTTTTTTCTGTAACTCCTCTTGACACCTCGCAACCATCCTTGGGGGTCAATTTTCGTTTTACTCTTTGTTAGAGGAATTATATTCCATGAAAGGAACATGCCTACCAATTTTCAAGCAGGATGATCAAATAGTTTAAAAATGGAAATATTTATCGATTACGCCTCTTAATCTCCCGAAATTAAACTTAGTAGTTGATATTTTCAAAACCCATTTTGTTGCGGTTCTCTACGAAAGGAATCTGCTTATCAAATTTCAAGACTATACGTCTAATAGTTTAAAAATGGATAATTATCTATAACGCCCTTAAGTCCCGCAACGCCACTTGGGGGCAATTTTCACGAAACCCATTTTGTAGCGTATCTCTACCCTATGAGAGGAATCTGCTTACTAAGTTTCAAGTCTGTACGTCTAATACTTAAAAAATCGGAATTTATAACGCCCCTTAAACCCCCCACCCACGCAACACCCCTTGGGGGTCAATTTTTTAAAAACCCATTTTGTAGCGGATATTTACTCCATGAAAGAAACCTATCTACCAATTTTCAAGTAGGTAGGTGAAGTAGTTTAAAAACGGATATATTTATCTATTACGCCCCTTAATCCCCCGCAACGCCACTTAGAAGTCTGTTTTCACAAAACCCGTTTTGTAACTGATCATTATTCTACGAAAGGAATCTATTTATCAAATTTAAAGACAGTGAGTCAAATAGTTTAAAAATGAAATAAATTATCTATAACGCCCCCTAAGCCCCTGCAACGCCACTTGGGGGACAATTTTCACCAAACTCATTTTGTAGCGGATCTCTACTGTATGAAAGGAATCTGCTAACCCAATTTCAAAATTGTACATTGAGTAGTTTAAACATTGGAACAATTATTTATAATGCCCCTTGCGTTTCGTATTTCGGAAAATCCGTTCTTAGCTGATGTCTACTCTATGAAAGGAACATGTCTACCAAATTTCAAGTCTGTAGGTTGAATAGTTCCAGAGATATCGTGATTAGTCAGTCAGTCAGTCAGTCAGTGAGTCGCCTTTCTCCTTTATATATATAGATATATATATTTCTTATTCAAATTTTCAATCCATAATAAAGTACTTTTCATTCATCCACTGAAGTTCAAATACATTTCATTAAACTTGTAGTGGAACATTTGATGCTAATACAGCTTTTTTGAATATTAATTCATTATTTAAATTTAATTAATGAATAAACGGTAAGAAAACTAATCATCCAACACAATATATAAATCGTTGAGTCCCTTTAGTGCAATGGATAGTGCGTTGGAGTTCTAATCCAAACGTCGAGGGCTCCAATCCAACCTGGCATTGCCTAATTTCTGAGAATGTGATTTCTTTTTACTATATATTGTTTTACTGTATGGGAACAATTAAACTTAATTAATGAATAAATAGCAAAAAACAAAAATATTATAATCGAACACCATTTATAGAAAGGAAATTAGAATATTGCAAGGAAAATCGATTTCTATTTTGTTACTTAATATTGTGATTCTCATATGTACATACGTGTTTATATTAATTGTAATTATTTAATAAAAAATAACTAGATAAATTTTTTTTGGTTGATCTAAGTAGTAATTGACTCTATTTTTTTATTAAAAAAATTTATATTACTCGTTTTCTGCAGGACAAAGAGCAAATATAAAGGGTACAACAGCAAAAAACATTGTTTTTCTTTTTTTTTTCATTATCTTTAAACATTCAGAAAACACCTTCAAACATAAAAGATTAAAATCAAAAATAAGCAAAAATTTTTGTGTAGTGATGTACACAAAAAAGTGATGTGATGTGAAATTGTGTAGTGATGTAAAAAAATTGTTTATTTTTCAAAACTTTGACTTTGACCATTTTTAATTTTTAAAAAAATCTTTAACCGAGAAAGTGTTGAAAATATTTTATATATATATATATAAACGCAGTTCTTACAGAAATACAGCATGTCAACGAAACAAAAATCAATTTTAAATATTTTAATTTCCCTGCAGAATTATTTTAAACATAAACATTGTAAAATAAGACAAATTAGTATTTTTAAAAAATCATAAAAATTATTTAATTCCAGAAGTATTAAAACCTTGTTAGAGAATTATAATTGAAACAAAATATACTTAATAGTTTTTAAATATTACAAATATTTCTTTAAATTACCATGATTGTTTTTTGGTATTTTCCATTAACTAAATTGAGCATGTCATTCTGTAACAAAATGGCATTGTACATTTTAACACAAGTCATATTTTAAGACATTTACTACCTGATGATTATATTCTAGCTATTCATTCGAAAATGCCTCCGTTTCATTTTCGATCTTTTTTCCAAGAAATTAATTAATAAATTGATTAAAGAATGTTAATCATAAGATCCTGACATCAACAGGTAGATGTGTGCATTCCACAGTTGATGTAATTACTTATAATTTGGCGTTTTTCTTCCTGTTACATTTTCTTTACGTGTTCATTAACAAGTCAGAAATGAGAATTCTGTAATTGCGTGAGATGATGCAAATGAAAAATGTATCATGCAGTATCGTGATACCTTCATTTTAACTCTGAATCATCCAATTTGCTGGATTTTATTTTCAAATTTATATTTTTGATTGAACGTTGGTATTTTGATTATAACAACTGAATCGTTAAAATTTGTATCCCGTTGAAAGCTAGAGTTTTTTTAATGTAAGGTTTTATCAAAAAGGAGTTATTTCTTCTGCTGTGTCACAAGTATTTTTGCTCAAACATTTCGCAAATTTCATCTGATATTTAGCAAAAAATGCAGTAAATATGTCGTTATTGTATATAATTTTTGAATTAAATATTAATCTATTATTGATAGATTTTTAATGGTGTCAATGTCACTCTTGACGATATTTAATTTATGTATTTTTTAATTATTGTGTAATTTATTTTATAATTAATAACAACATTATTATTTAAGAAATCTTTAACATACAGATATATGTTTATAGTATTTCTTTTTTAATAATGTGCTATAAATTTCGCTGTAAGATTTCATTTCTTAAAATTTAAATGTTTCTTTAAAATTCTTGGAATATATTTGCATAACAAAATTCAACCTAATACACTTAGTTATTTTACACTTAACAGGTAGAAAGATAAGTAATATGAATTTGCACGTAAACATGCGTGAATAATAAATTACAGAATTCAAAAAATAAATTTTGGAATGCAGAAATCATATTTTGTCAGAGATAAATATATATCTCATTAAAAAAAAAGTTAATGTGTATAAAATTATATACTTACCATCTGTACTTCATTGACGGAGCTAATACTAAGAATGTACATGGTGACACCAACATTTACAGGGGGACCTGCAAAAAGAATCAAATTCAATATTTAAAATCACATGCTATTCAAATTTTTTTTCAAACTAATAACATTTTTCCATCACACCAATGGAATATTTTACACTAAAAACACATTTTTCTACAACAGAAATCCATTCAGCGTAAGGCGCATCTTGGTTTCCACACACACAAAAAAAATGTTTTGTTTCATAATGTTAAATCACTATCAAAAACTGGACTTTATTTTGGTTGCTACAATTTTTATGGTTAAATTTATTTTTGATATATTGTTTTATATTTTTCTTTCCATTATTAATTACCGAATATGCAAGATATTAGGCAGCATCTTTTTATATAAAAAGCTTGGTTTTCAGTTTTCATTTCTACTTTAGTCGTTGTAATGATTGCATTGCAGTCAATATATTGGAACAGAAACAGAAAACAGACTGCAAACAGAACTGTGTTATTGAAACACTTTCGTGGGGCTTGGACAATGCATATCTAGTACAGAGGCGTAACGGAAAATAGTATGTCTTCCCCCCTGCAAAGTCAGACTTTGGGCCCCAATCTAGATTTTATTGCAAAACTTTGGGCCCCCTCAAACACTTCCCCCCACTTCGCGGTGCGAGGGTTTCGGGTGCACGTTACGCCACTGATCTAGTATATATATACTCATGTCCAAAATTAAGTCTAGAAACAAAATATAGGAAAACTTATGAACTATTCGCTGTGTTGCCACGAAATTTGCACATATACAAATTACAGTGTGAGAAAGAATAAAGCAACATAACCATACAGAAATGATTTTAACTGTGAATTAAGATACTGGATATATTAAAAATTGTGAAATAATGAATCAGAGATAAAGCATTTAACTCGTTAAAAGTCAGTCTAATTTGAATTGTGAAAACGGTACTATGATATATAAGCTAAAAAAGGATCAGTTATACTGTTTATGATGGTGTCAATAAATATCTGTGGCAACAAAGTCCATTCTTCTAAAAGCAAGACTTTTGATTCGTATTGGGTTCTGGGAGGGGAGCTACTCTGAGAAATGGCTTTTCCTCTAGACTATCCCAAATATGTCCAATAGGATTTAGATCCGGAGACTTCCAGGGACAATCCTATGGCGAATACCCCCTCCCTAATGAAATTCATCAACAATATGAGTAATATGTGGCCAGTTAGTTTCATCCATATCCATAAAAATGTTGCCCGAGCCCATAGCACCCAGAAAAATCTCACATAGGCTTTCAGAATCTCATCCATATAGCTCTGTGAGTTGACAGTACTCGCATCTAAAACGCATAAAGGTGTAGGACTGCCCAACATTATGCTCCCACACACAAGGATTCCGTTGGCACGAAATCTGTCGATTTTTGTTATGTAGGAGGGATGAAATCGAGCTCCACTTTCTGAAGAGCTGCTGTCCTTCTATGTCGTCATGAGCTTAAAGCCAAGATCCCGTGCAGGTGTTGATGCTCCGTGGCGACCTTGGCTGACTTACCTGGTGACAGTACCACTTGTTTGGAATTGATTCCACATCCTGGAGACCATTATCGAACATCTTGTAATGATTACGCCACCTACACTTTGGACTGGCCAGCTTCAATATTCAAACGGCTCTTCATCTCACGGAATCAACTAAACGATCATAAGAAGTTATCCACACTGCTAACAGGCTAACTTGAATATTTTAATGCAATATTCAGAAAACTGCATAAAAAATCTCATATACTTATACGGTCTCAATTCAGTAGTTCTGCGAAAACTAACGCTTAATAACATCTTTTCTTAAACTGATGGTTGCTATTGCACTACCCGTTCTTCAAAATATATAAAACATAAATTATAAAAGTGCTTCTTTTGGCAATTTAAAATAACGTTTTAATACATATTTGTGACCTTAATTTTGGACATGAGTGTATATATATATTTCCAACCAATACATGTATCTGTATTCGATGTTATTGGATGACAAACGATTTGAATTTCACTCTTGCCATTCAATTTAAGTTGATCATTTTTTACCTTATTATTATAGAAAATATAAGTTTTGTGTAACCAAGACAGTATGTTTAGAAAAAGTTTTAAGAAAAATTAGAAGTTTAATTATTTTTTTTAAAAAATCCAGAAGTATGTTAACTGCTAAAACACATTTTTGTGTTGTATTTTGTACATAGATATTCTTGATTAATTAATAATACGGAGTAGGCAATCGGAAATGTGCCTATATCTAAGAAGAAGGTTAGATTATAATTCAATATGCAGTTATTATTGTCATCTCTTTCGATTTCTAAGAGATACAGCACAAGTCTCATTCTTATCACAAATCCTAAAAGTTGGTGTAAATCAATTTACGAAAGTGGTTTCGATCTAGAAACCTACGCCTGAAAGAATTTATGTGAATTAGTGCCCTAGAACTCTAGAAAGTCCATCATGATAGTTTTTGGATGATTAATGGTTTCGATAAAAAAAAATACTTCAGTCATTTTACTGAGCTTTCAAGGGCTTTAAAAATACACATTTTGTGGTTTTCTGGATATGTTTTATGTGTTTGTAAGTAATTTACTTTATGATTTTTTTTCTTTAAGTAACAATTTTACTTCATAAAATATGTGTCTTTATGAGTTCATTATGTGTAACTTAAAACTTACGTAACCTCGTAATTCCGTCTCTGAGACTCAACATGATATTAATATGCCAGGTTCTATGTTAGATTTGATTTTCCAATTGGGGAATAGTAAATTGGCTTACTTTGTTCAGTCCATTTAATTAACATTTTCTAACAGCAATTAAGTTATATATATAAATGACATGCACATGAATATCTTAAATCCGTAAAATGCTATTAATTTTAAAATAAGCAGCTATAGAAAAGTAAAATAACATATCTCAGAATTTTCACAGTGTGTCAAAACATTTATAGTAATATCACTGAATTACGGGCTCTGTAACTACTTATAAAGTTGAATAAAACTTGTCTCCCATTTTACTAAGCAGTCAATTATCTCAATGTTCACTTTACGTTTTAAGCCCAAGGTACATCTGGGAGAGAATTGCATTTATACTAAAACCACTTCTGGTAATAGCTTTAAACTTTCGAAAAATTAAAATATCATAAGCACATTTCTTTGGAAATCAATATTGTTATTCAATTTCACGCCAAGGATATGTGATTAGTTTTACATGCATAGAGCATGCACAGTATGTTCAGTTCCTAAAACATTTTTGTACTGCATGTAAATCATTGTTTATTTTCATAGTAATTGAGAAATTGTGTGGTTGACAATTAGCTCTCGGTTTATTTTCATGGTAAAATTTATAGAATTGCAAAGTTGTTAATGGTGACATGAAAAGTTTCATTACATATTCAGATTTTGCACTGTGTCAGAAAAGTACGTATAGAAAGGATTTATATAAGTAAACTATTAACTTTGTGTTAGATTAAAAGCAAAATTTAAAATCCCATTTCAGCAAAAAGATGAGAATACTTTTATGAATGATGAAATAGCGGCATCATGAAAATGCAATGCAAATTAAGGAATGGGAAGAGGAGAAAATATATGCAATTTATTAAGTTTGACTAGGCATCCGGTCTCGTGATATCCAATTTCTATCTAGAAAAACCATAAGTTGACTCTAGCGG
This sequence comes from Trichonephila clavata, assembly GCA_019973975.1. NCBI lineage: Eukaryota > Metazoa > Arthropoda > Arachnida > Araneae > Nephilidae > Trichonephila > Trichonephila clavata. The sequence continues at coordinate 136,889 of BMAO01003413.1, forward strand.
TATATACTTTCAGTGAAGTATCACAAACTCCAAACTATTTCAAAAACTTGAAACATGCCTCAGAGATACCTGCTAACTGAATACTAACATGTATCGCTTGTAAAATGAGGCATTATATTAGAGCTGTATGTCTTCGACTTGTCAGTGAGCAATTACTACTCGTGTTGGACGGGATGTGAATACAATTCAGTGGTTTCTTTTAAGATTGGACGCAAGATCACTATAAACACCACATAGAGGTAGTAGTTTGAACAGATGCACAATAGATTTCCCTAATGGTTATTGGAAACCTGTTCTCCACAACACAGGAAGTTCAAAGTCACATTAATCAGATGGTGAATGGTTCAGCAATCAAATCATTCATAACAGGTTTGCATGAGGGACGGCTGGGAACACCAAACCACTGGAGTTTTTCTACTCACTCAGCACAGAGCTCCACGCCTGACTTAGAACCAGGGTTATCATCACTTGACTAATGAGTTTCATTGGGCACTGTTTTCAAATAAGGCTCGATTTTCTTTGTGAAAAATGACATTCATAGACGAGTGTTGTAGCTTTCAAGAGAATGTCACCTACCAACCAGTATCGTTGAACCACACATCAATCCCATGCCAGAACACATGGCTTTTGACGGTATCATGTTCGGAAAGTGGACATTCATTGTACACAATACTGACAGTTTAACATAAGGCCAGTAGATTGCACAAAATGTTTCGTCTATGGTTCAGGCATTTTCGTGGGCCATTCTCGGCACATTATTCTAGTAGGACAATGCCCGAACTCACTCAACCTCACAATAGCCTACTTTCATATTATGCTAAAAATGGCATGGTTTTCACACTATCGCCATATACATTTCATAAATTAACCTAAATTTATGTATTCTTAATTTCATAGTATATGAAAATATTCCCATTTTTTAAGAAATACTATGGGAAACCTAAAAAAATGTTATATTGTCTGGAAGTATATATCTCTAATATGCACAATGCATTTTGCTCAGTTACTACTTATTAAAGTAAGAAGTGGAAATTGTTATGTCACTGTATCCATAATGTGAATGGAGGATGTGAACATTTTTGCATTTGCTTTCTGCTGAACTAAAACCCGATACATACTGAAGTACTGAATTGATTCATTGATTTAATCTTTTCACACACATTCTTAATTTATTTTTGATTCTTACTTCAAAGGTTTTCTTTGATCAAAGGCAAAATTAGATTGGTTTTCTTTGAGCTCTTTTCAGAAAGTGTTATATTTTGTTCGTTAAGGCTTAATTCCAGATAAAGTAATGTACTGAGGCAAGCATTGAAGTACGCTTGGTTGCTTAAGATATTTATTCAGATTAAATGCCCATGATGAAAAGTATTTTAAGACTTCGTGCCTTACATTTAGGTTATAGTCTAAGGATTAATTTTAAAGTTGGAATGTTTACCACACAGAATACTTTTTTATTATTTTATCACAAAAATTCAAAATATAACCTAAACACTATGCAATACAAAAAAAAAAAGATTAAATTAACATAAAAGGACTAGTTTTAAAACACAGTATTTCCTTATATTTGAACAGCAGCATAACTTATTGCACCTACGGAAACATTATTTGATATTATTTTTATTTCGCTTGCATTGGGTTGAAATTATTATATTAATGTTTTAACGAATTATATATTCCAAGCTCGATTTTAAAAAAATATATAATTTTTTAATATAATGTTCAAACCAGGTGATGTTTTGACTTCTTTCAAAACAACCAGTCATGTAATAAACTTGGAATATTGGAGTAAAACAATACATTTTGCATAAGTAAAGTAAAATGTTTTGACTCGTTTTTTTTTCTCGTGCAGAAAAAAGTAGTTGAACGTTACATTTCTTATATTATAATCAGATATAAGAGCATAGTTTTATTACTACAGAAAGTTGAATTGATTATTCTAATACAAATTAATGTTTTCATATTAATCAAAGAGTAACCAATTGTTTAATAACTATACTTTAACTTTTTTTCTCCTTTAAATGTCTGTTATCGACTCAATGAACAAACATAGACTTGAACGATAACGCTTCATCCGAACGATATCTAATGTTAAACTATTACTATTTGAGTAGAGTCGCTAATACTTGCGTATTTACTAATTTATCCCAAAGTATGTGGAAAGGTTTTGGTAGCTTTTAAGGTGGCATTAATTGTATGATTTCCTCTCCTCGAGGCATGCAATTACTTTAATGCCAAGCTCAAGTACTGTATAACTCTTTGCATTTAATCTCGCGAAGTAATGCTCGGGTTTCAAGCAAACTTGAATGTTCCACAAACAATTGGTCATTGATGAAACCTTTAATGGGAAGTTTTGCAGTCTTTTATATAAATGCTTAGAATTTTGTTTTCAAACATATCATGAAAAGCTCTTATTTGTCTTTCCACAATATGCACTCATTATAATTGAAATAAACAGAGTTGTGTTAAAAATAGATGGATAGCAATTCAGATAAAATCTCATGCACGTATAATTTCTCACTACCAATTACAACTATTATGCACAGCAATCATATCATAATATTGTTAAATTAACAATAAAAAAATCAATTGCCATTTACTCGAGAAGCACTCTATACTACTTTTCTTCTTAACTACCAAAACATAACTTATAACTATCAATATACTAAGAATTAAATCTAGGCATCATGTTCAATCAAATAAAATAATTCTTGAACGCATTCTTTGTAAAAATTTCTGTAATAGCTAGGCAATATAGATAATGGATTTCTTTCTTTTCCACCTTCATGCTCTTTTAATACTTATATATAAATAAATGCATATATATATATATATTACTGATTCGTAAAATTAAAAGTAGAAAATAGTTACACATATAGATATACGTACACACACACATATATATTTATATATATAAATTTACGATTCACAATGTATAGCTATAAAATGGCTATTTTTAGTTTTAAATAAGTTTAAGTATGTAGGATAAAGATAATCTTAGGATTAAACGTGTTATTTTTCTAAAAATTATTAGAATATCAATATAGCTGTATACATAAAGGGTATGCTATCAGTACGTATTTGGTATATTTATCCTAAAAATACAAATATAAATAAATAAACATTTGCTAGCAATTCTACCTATTGAACAAACTTTTATCTACTTACGAAAATTGTAACACTATGGACAAAATTGTTATTTAAGACCAACTAATAAGAGAGTAAAAACATTTATTGCCCATTAATTAGACTTTATATATGACACATTTTTTAATAAGGTTATGTATATATAATGATAGAGGATTTATATTTTATATTTAAAGAAGGTACTATACTATAAATAGATAAAATCTGTTTCATAAATCACAATATCAGTAAAAACACATTTTATGCAAAAATTTGTGAAATATTCCTAAATATTTGTTTGAATACTATTTTGAATATTATTTTTTCCAAAGAAAAATATTTATCCTATAACGTTTATTTAAAATATGGCTTCCAAAATATTTTCTGAATGTTATATCCAGCATAGAACACATTTGAAAAACAATTACTGTACATAGATGTTATGTACATTACTGTACATAAACAATTACTGTACGCGCATATGCATCCAGTGGATCTTGTTGCTTGCAGGTCCAATTTAACTCATGTTGTATTTTAAATAAATAACAGCTAGTGAGTCTTTAAGTGGTTCTAGTTTCTTAAACACATCAAAGAAAATAAAAACATACCTATAAATTCATACAATAAGACTAAAAGAAAAAAATTAAAACAATAATAATGCATGGTGGCGGAAATGAATTTACAAGGTGATTTCACATATAGTTAGAAAAATAAGGAATACGTGTAACATTGGATTTGTCTGAAATTTGAACAGTGAAGACAAAAATAAATATTTTGATTACACTGAAAATTAATTTTGATAGAAATTTCTTTATTTAATATTTTAAATTTTTTGGACGAATTGAAATTATGTATTAAATCTGAGGATATTATTGCAATGAAATATTTAAATATATTTTTGCTTGCGATGCTTTCCAAATTTCTTAGAGTAAATATTTTTTTAAATAAATGCCACTGAGTAAAGCTTTCCACAGCTACAATCAGTTCTCGAATAAATTTTCCATGTTTAGGAATTATGCTTGCTGTTCAATATAGCTTAAAATTTTTTTTGATTATCATTTTAGTTCCTATATTGGTAGCAAGGCAAAATATAATAAATTTATTAAGCTTGAGTTTAATGCATTTTTTTCCCATTTAAAGTTTGTACTATACAGTGAAAATTTAATTAAATTTTGAATCTTGTAATTTTAACATTTTGTTTAATTGTTATGGTGTGAATTTCCATGCATATTGTAAGTTGTGTCATGGAAAACTCATAGAGTATAATTCATCAGTTAAAAGAATTCATTAAAGCTAAAGTCCTGAATATTATAGAGACAATAAAACTGAATGAAATAAAAAGACTGTGCAGTATTTATCGCGCATCCATATTATATGTATTCCCACACTTTCTTTGAATCAACAATAATTTATCTACCTTCCCCGATTATTATTGGCATACATTATTAGCTACTTCATGAATCAGAGTCCAATTTTTTTCAAAATTTTTTCATTTCTTACCTAATTTTAAAAAACAGTATCTAAACTTTTAGATATATTTAATTTTACTTAAGAAAATATTCCACACAAAAAGCTCTTTTATGTACTTTCCTTCTATTTGTATGCACTTTCCTTCTGTTTTCCTTTTATATTACGAAATGTATAATTAAAATGTCTAATTTAATTAAAAAGCTATCTAATAAGGTAAAAGTTAGTTCTTTGACTGAATGCAGAACATCTTAGAAAAAAGTTCTTATGAAAAAGGCCACCTCACATATGTACTCCAGATAAGTTCTAAAAAATTCAAAAGTTCCTGTATACCAATATTTGGATTCTAATTTTTTTCAAAATATTATTATTTTAAAAATACATTGTAAAAAATACAATTACTGTATCATAAATATTTCATGTGACTTCCATAATGTATAATTAATGTACTTAGAAATAAATTTGAAAAGTCTAGGTCAAAGATATGGTATTTGATAAATAAAACCTCCTAAATATTAATTTTTGTAATAAACAATATAAAGAAGAGAGAAAGAGAGAGCTAAAATTGAAACTTAACATTTTAAGCCTTCTTACTTAAAAATCCCTTGAACCGTACTAGTGAAAGCTGAAAATTACACTTTCCTATCTACAAGTAGCGAAATTCCCCATTTTTTCATTGTGAATCAACCTAACTTAAAAATCTTTTCTTATCTCAACCCCTTAGAGTTTATGAATTAATTAAGTATTTAAGGATCTTGAAATATCCATCAACTCATCGCAGCTTCCATAATCACTTTGCTCATTTATTTTCTCTTATACTTTCCACTTTACCGTCGAAAAGCCATGTCATTTTTATTATTTTTTTTTCCTAGAGAAGTTATTCTCCCCTTTTAGGTGAACTCTCATGCTTCGCTTAGACCATCTGGGAGTTGGTTTTACTTTAAAAAATAAAAAATTCAGAACTTAAAATGAGCAGTTCATATGGCTAATATTCAATTGGAACTAACCGCTCATAAAATGAACATTAATGTTGTAAAAATGATAAAAGTAAAAAATGTATATATATATATATACATATATCAAAAAAACATTTCTTTCTTTTTATTTTATTCTACAAGAGAGAGATGAGCAAACATAATTAAAACTGAAAAGAATTGAAACTTGCAAGATAACCAGACAACAGAATTTAAAAGGAAATATGAAATATTAAAATAATGGATTATATATATATATATATATATATATATATATATACATTTTTAATTTAGATTATGATTATTATTATTAATTTCATTAAATTATCATAAGCTTAGATTAATGACCAAGAAAAACTATCTAGGTAGCGCCACTAATTTATGGTTCTTTGACTTAACTCTAATTTTAACACGTCATTTAATGCGTGTTTTCTGACTTAGTTGTTTTGTCTTCATTAAGTCCTCATGTTTAGTATTTTTTCATGTAAGTTTTAATCCTAGTTCTTCTTATATAATTTTTTTCATAATATTCTTCTCTATAAGAGAAATTGTATGGTTTTCTTTTGATACTTTAATTTTATTTTATTGTCTGCTTTTTCATCCATGTGTATTGAAATAGGCTTAATGTTTCAACATGATTCTGTTTTTTCTATTATGGCGAAAATTTCTGCTTTACGGGGAAGATGGTACTATAAAAAATTGCTTAACTTTAAATCACTGGCCTAATTCAGAGACAGCTTTAAAAATCATAATAGGTTCTCCATTTTAGTCCAAAGATTATTTCTGTATCTACAAATGTTATACTTCTCGGAATCCAATTTCTTTCTTTTTTGGCCTTGTACGTAATACAAGTTTCCCACTTATTATTTTATCCTATTTGTCATACTATTTATATATATCCATTTCAAGGAGTACAATACAGTAATCGCATATTGTTTAATTATAATTTTATACTGTTTTATTATTTAACTCATAAATTATTCCGATAAAATAATATAAGCTACGTTTAACCATTAAATTTTAATAGGATGTAAGATATCTAATATTTTAAGAACATGAAAACAGAGCGTATATGTGTATATCAAATAGTAATTTCAGTGTTAATTTGTTTTGCAAATATTTTCTTACAATTATAATTGATTTAGAATAAAATGGTCCAAAATAGGTATGTATGCATTTTAAGCAGGTCTATAAAAATGCTTTTTGTTGGAATTATAATTTGACAATTTTGGCTTATCTTTATGCTTTTTGATTGGCTCACACCGAATAAGGAATCAGTTTCTCTCCATAACGTGCACATTTA